>PVHY01020440.1:0-25562 GCA_004024945.1 Uropsilus gracilis | reverse complement strand
AGATAGATAGATAGATAGATAGATAGATAGATAGATAGATAGATAGATAGATAGATAGATAGATAGATAGATAGATAGATAGATAGATAGATAGATAGATAGATAGATAGATAGATAGATAGATAGATAGATAGATAGATAGATAGATAGATAGATAGATAGATAGATAGATAGATAGATAGATAGATAGATAGATTTAGAAAATAGAGCAGTTGCTTCATTATGCTGTTACTAATAGTGGGGGGGGGGCACTGGAGATTAGCCATGAGCTAGAAAATACCTCTACTTATATTTTAGTTTCCTTACAATGAGACAGAAAACAAAAACCCAATTTGATGGTATTGGTAAGTACAAAAAAGTTCCACAGAGTATCTCCCTCCAGGCAATTCAGACCTGATTTACCACCAAAAGGTTGGTCGAGCCTGACAGACATATTACAAGTAATCCCTGACTTATATAAAATTGTCTCATTCAGTAGACATTATAATGAGGGAGTACTCAACAAGTGCTAATCTTAGAATGTCTTTCTACTCAAAAAGATTGAGAATTGCATGAAGGCTAACTGAGGTTTCCTACCTTCTTTATTGTACCAACTATCAAATTTAACTTAAAATTTAGTATTGGGACCAAAATATATTTTGAACATAACCACTAAGTGATAAAAAGATCTGTCTTGAAAATAGAATTTTTGAGCCAAATGTGATAAGCTATCAGTTCTAACATGCAAAGTATAGAAGTGCATGACAACATAGAGTCCAGTGCAAGGGCATTATAGGAACAGCTCCGATCTTGGAATGACCCGTGTGGTGGAGAACAAAAAATCAGTTACTTAGAATCAGGAGACCCAGGATTGAGTCCAACAATTCCATCTACCAGCTACTTAGCTTGGGTAAATCCAAGGCCACTTATTTGGTAAATACGTTAAATAAAAATATAAATGTTTTGAAAACTATAAATGTTTCAACTGTTTTGAAATAGCATAACAGTATGGATATGCTTTATCAATTAGAACAGTTTAACAGTTACTATTTAAAGAAATGCTTTCATTCACTTGGGGCTGAATGATTTATCTGACCTCCCTATTGCAATAGTGAATTTCCCTCTTCTTTTTCCCCCTCTATTTTACAACTCTACACTTTTCCATTTCAGCTTCTGTTGAAGGAAGTTCCCATAAATTCCAACCCCTTCTCTTTTCAGGTTAATTTTTCTTATCTTCTGGGAGACAAAGGCTGGAGGGGAATTATGCAAAGTCTCTTTTGCTCTGAAAGTATGGAACTTCCCTTGCAAATGGAGTAATTTTCCAATTTCAGCATAAAATTGCTTCATTTAATACAAAGAGAAAAATGCTAAGTCAAGGAACTTTAGTTGGGATTTCTTAATCTCCAATGAATTCAGTGGAAGGCAAGTGAGCCAAGATAAAATAAACTAAAGATGTGGACTACACTTAGGCTCAGAGAATTGATACTGAGACAGGAAGTAACAAAATCAGACCTCTCATGCACAAGGTCCCTCATAGGGAGGGTGGGGAGCAGAAAGTGGAACATGGGGAAGTAGGTCACGGGGAGAGGGAAGAAAAGCTCAAATGAGACTTTGGGAAAAGTCCCATCATTGCCCCTCACCAGGTCCCCTCATTCTTTTGTGGCTCAACTAATTTCACTGCTTCACTTCCAGTCTCCCATTTAAAAAAAAAATGTTATTTAACTAAGGCCCCTGTCAACATGCAATTTCCTCATTCTTTGATGATACTAACAGTGCTCAGAGAAGAAACAAAAGTATACATAATTTCATAGCATACTGACTGTGTGCTCAGAGACCAAATGGACTTACTCAGCTTTTTTCTACTCTTATCAATCAAGAAGAAAAAAGGTTTAAGATTATTAAAAACTTGAGTTCCAGGTATCCTCTATCATATTACTTTATTAATGATTAGCAATTTCAGGTTATTTACTATGAAAGTGACAATGTTAATTAGTGATGCAAGATGGAAAGGAAAAGAAGCAAAATATATATATTTTTTAGAGAGAAGTAATTTCAGAAAGATAATGAAGAAGAAAATGTGGGGTAAAAGCAATGATGAGAGAAATGATGGTATCTGAGTGCGACCAGGCATCCATTAGGTGAACCTCAAGTGGACATACATTGCGCAATTCCAGACTGAGGCACAGATAGGCTGCCCCACTCCTTGTGGCCTTGTGTAATCAGTATTTGAGTTTTTATCATGAACTCAAAAGACTGGGGGGAAAAAAGGAATTTTGCACTGCACCCATGCACTGATGGCTTTCTTGGGTGCTCCTGACCTGATCACTCTCCTACTGACACCAAACATTCAATGCACTTCACATAAAGGTACCCCCAGTGGTGGTCACTGCCAGGAAAGATGACCTCTTCCAGCATGAGCTGGATTTGTGGTGGTCTTCATGGCCCCTGGCTCCTCATGTCACCCAGGGGATTCAGCCCTGTCATATTTGATGCTGGGTGAAGTAGCTGGAAACTGCAATATTAAAGTCATCATCAATGTCAGACTCTGAGATAATCTTTCTTGCAAACTACCAAGGTATAGTAAGCCACTTTCTCCCCAATTCCTGTACAATTTGGAAGACATAACTAAGTCAGAAAAAGTAACCCTCTGTAGTAACAGTAGCAATTTGCAAAGTTAAAGAATGAATAGAGAGACTCTGAGTTCAGTCTTAAAAATTTGGCTCTGACATGGTAAGAATTTTTAAGATAAAATCAAGAACAAAATATCATATGACAAAATGAAGTCCTCCAGATAGCGTGCACACGCTGATGGACATAATTTCTACCCACAGACTCTGGGACATCAGACCCTTAGACCAACTGAGAACCATGGTCACTCAGGCCTCCCAGGAGACCCCTTCCCTTTTTAAGGAGGTGGAGTAACAAACACTCCTTAAGTCTCCAGCCCAATAGGAACACCCAAATCAACACCCCAGAAGATTTCACTTCCCTGTGCCAAGTGTGACACAGTGGGTCAGACTTCTGCTTCCTCCATTTCTTGGTTCTCTATCTCCAGAAGATCAGAGTTGCAGATGTGTCCAGTCTGCAGGAGACTTCAAGCTGCGGGAGACTTCAATCATGCAGCTCCATGGTCCCAGAGAGAACTCAGGGGCCAACTCAAGGAGTCTGAGAGTGGGTCTGAAAGGACTTCAAACACACTGGTTGAAGGCTGACCCCTTTCCCTTCACCTTGGTTCCACCACAGCTGTGTTGCCTCTTTCTACATTAGAAACCACACTTCTAGATCACATATGAATTTCCTACTCATATGAGGAACCTGAACTTGCCCAATTTTGCTTGATTAGATGAAGGCTAAGTAGGATGATTTCATCACCTTGTTAGAGATGATAGGATGTTGGTCCCAAGGCTCCTCAGCTTCCACCAACACTTTGAAATACTTTTGTCCACATCAGCATGACTGACTTGGACTTAATTTCCTTAAAGTAGAAATTACTATTACCATTTTGCCAATGAATTAAGTGACCCAAAAAAGCAAAGGACATTCCAAAAGTGGTCTGGCTATTGAGTGGCAGGACCACAGCACACATTTTCTGGATGGTAGACTCCTGTTCCCCCGGTACTCCACCAATGAGTATGTGTTCTGGTCCTGTCTCACTTGAAGTTATTTACCTATGTGCTAATTCACTCCTTTGATACCATCTTCTCAAGAAGGACTTGGGAAGGCTTTCTTCTCTCTTCCCATGAGAAAAAAAGATTCTGAAGTAAGAAATGAAGAACAAAAAGACTAACTTATCCTAAAACTTGTAGAAAAACCTGTGCTACACTGGGTTCTATGGTACCTGGCCTTCTAAACATCAGTCACCATGGTCAGCTGCTGAACATGACCGGCAAACCCAAAGAAGCTATTAAAAGTCAATAGCTGGCACCATTCAAATGTTAGTTTCCTTGATATATCAGGCACACCACTGAGTTTCTGGGGAACCCCCTTCTGTTCTTAAATATATTCAGGGAAGATGCAATTCACATTAAACAATATTGCAAATTCTAGGCTATAACTAACGCCATAAATCAATATTTCTCAGAATCCTAAAGACATGTCCAAAAAGACAGAAAAGTTGCAGAGTAAGAAAAGAAAATAGCTCCTGTTTCTGAGATAGTATGTACATTAGTAGGTTAGAACATAAGTAACTGGAATGCCCCAGGTGCACCATATAGAAGGTGCTGTGCTTATACCACATGGAGTCACTTTTCTAAACTGCAGCAAAACATGATCTATCCCAGTGCATTTCTTTTCCCACTTGTGCAGAAATAAGTCAAGTATAAGGAGGTTAATTCAACCTTGGAAAAAGAACACCCAAGTCAAAATTCTGCACACATGTGAAACACCCACTATTATCTCAGAGGGAGAAGATCATAACCAGTACTGGGGAACACTCAGCAGAAATGCCTTCTGCTGGAAACAACTGGATCATGAATCTGAGGCAGAGAGGTTTTTGAAATTTACATAGATTTTGGGTTCTCATACTTCACCTGAGCAGAAAAGTCAATGAGCTTTGGAAGCAGCACTTTGCCGCCTTCATCACTCTTCAGGAAATCCAGCAAACTGCCTGTTGATAAAAAAAGAACAAGTGTGGCATAAACAGGGAAGAAAAAAAATCAAACAAACAAAATTCAAGAGATCTTCACAATTGGTGGAGGAGTAATTCCACAAAATGACTAATTTTGCAATTTTGTGAGGTCTTGAGGTTAGTCAAATCTAATGTCCTCTAACCTGTTACCTTTGATTTATATGAAATGCAGCATGTATTCCAGGTCAAGAGTATGAAGTATGGGACCTCACTGTGTCTGAGAGCATGCACTACCTGCCCCCTCCATTCCTCACAGCAACCACCCAATCTTCTGAGCTCCCCTGGGATTAACAGCACAGGCCCTTGCTAAGGACATGCCCACAGTAAGTCCTGAGATAGCTCACTGCTCTCCAGAGCCAGCAAAAGCACAGTAATCTTGGAAGATGCTGGAAGTGTGCAATGAGTACTTGATAGACTAATTGTGCTTTGAGGGAAAGTCAGATGAGCTTAAAAGGAGTATACTTTCCATGGCTTTGTTTAAAGTAAGACTTGATTTTTCTCTAAACTTAGAGTACCAACATTACATACCTAAACTGAGTCCCTGGAAAGTGGGCCTATACTAGTAGTTGTATCAGAGTCCTTGTGAGGACGTTTGCTCAATCAATGTCCACATCTACCACATAGGACAATGGTACTGAGCCTGCAGCTGGCTGACAAGTTTAAGTGAGGTCATCTGGAAGTTCTCCAGAAGAATCTGGTATTTAATAAGTGTGATAAAGGTTAGGTATCATTATTAGGAGAAATCATACATTTATGATTAAAATGTTATTTGCTAATTAATTCAACAACTATTTACTGAAATACATGTACCCACTCTGAACCTGGTTCTGGACTCTCTAAATCTAATCCACAGGGGCTGGTTCTTTCCTTTTATAAACAATGTCTTTTGGGGGAAGGGATTTCTGAGTGACTTATATTCTGAGATATTAATATACATTAACTTATAAAATGTATTATTGTTATTTCTAACCTATTCAGCTATGGGGTCAATTGATCATCTCTATTATGCATGAAATGACTGTTAATTCTCTATTATTATTGTTCATCTTCATTCTTTCCAAAGATTTTTTTAAAAATAATTTTGCAGTTTATTAGTATCCCTATTAAACTTGTTTACTTGAAGCCTTTTAACTGAAGGTGATCATGATAGGAGACAATAGACTTACTTGAAATATCTTCTAAGATTACATAAGAATTTAACCTGAACAAATTTTAAAAATAAAACAATTTAAAAAGTAACTCTGGAACAGTTAGATAGTGATAAAGAGGAAAGAGGACTAGGTTTAGAATTTTGAAAAAGCACATTTTAAATAGAATAAAAATACTTTTATCTAAAAATATGTTTTTAACAAATATTTATTGGGGTTATTATGAGGTATGACTCTTGGAGACAACATATACAACTAGAAAATAAGACCATATATTAATTAATTTTATAATTAAATATTAATCTAATTTCAGGGAGTGGGTTTATGAAAACTCTTCATTTTTCCAAATTTTCTAAGCTTTAGTAGTTAGACTACTATTTATGGTGAAAATAAACTTTTGGCATTTTCTGTTTTGAATATTTCCAGTCTTTTCAAAGGCCTGGTTTGGGGTGCTTACCCTTAGCCATGTACTCGGTGATGATGTAGATGGGTTCTTCCTTGGTGACCACAGCATAAAGCCTCACCAGTTTGTCATGCTGTAGGGTCTTCATGAGGTTTGCCTCTTCCAGGAAGGCTTGCACAGACATGGTGCCTGGCTTGAGGGTCTTGACAGCCACCTTGGTGCTGTTGTTATAGTAGCCTGAGAAGAGAGAAAGGCGGCACATGTTATCAAAGTGAAAATTTTAAAACTACATGCACAGAAGATTTAGTTATAGGTAAAAAAAACCCAACTGTATTATGTTAATATTGTATAAAATTCTCTATAATATTAAAGGAGGACTAAGTGAAGGATAATGTGCACTCTGTACTATCTTGCAAATGCATTTAGAATTATTACAAGATCAAAAAGTTTTTGTGACATGAAAGAAACATATATACTCCCACATTGAGAACTAAAATGTTCCTCAAATTAATAAAATGATGTTTAACTCATGCTATTTACAGCAATACTGATGGAACTGGAAAGGGAACTGGAAAGGAATATGTTAAGTGAAATAAGCCAAAGGAGTAAAACAAATACTGCATGGTGTCTTGTCACTTATATGTGGAATATAGAGACACCAAACAAAGTTTAAAACCAACCCTTGAAAGCTGAACATGGATCTGAAGCAGCCTGAGGGGAAGAAAAAGGAGTGGGATGAGGGAAGGAGAGCACGGTGGACCATGGTGGAAAACGGTGGGTGCTTTTGTAATTGGGGTGCTACAGTGACTCCTCCTGAAGGGGAGAGTCTATTACTTTCAAAACACACTTCAATAAGATACTTCAATAATAAAAAAGATACTTCAATAATAAAAAAGTAAAATGAAATGTTATTTATTTAAGACCAAAAAAATACCCCACACTAGCGCTCTATGTATTCTATAATTCCTCAACACATAAACAAATGTACATACACATAGTATAATTTTCATCTCAACAATATAGGTGTAGGGGTAAAATCGGGGGAGAGATGGACAAATGAGATTAAGATGGTGGTTCATGAGTGACAAGGTGGTTGGAGAACGACATAAAATGTGTATTTTTTAAAATACATATTATATATTTAAATACCTAAATATATATGTGTAATCAATTTGAAAAGTAAATTTTTTAATATAGGTATATTACATATAGATTGCACAGATTCCAACAATGGTATAAAAGAAAATACACCATATATTGGCTATTTCCAATGTGATCACTAATGTGATTATCAGGTGACTAATTTTATTCACCATGTTTCTATTGACCAAATTATCTAAAATAAATATGTAACTTTTATACTTAGAAAAATGGTTAGTAAATACACAGACTTTAAAGAACAGTATATTAGAGTCAAATAAGTATTTTCTACAATGTTTGAAGAGTACTGCACTTGGATGATTCTTGGAGAAAAGAAACGCTCTATGCTGAAGCATCTGGCAACTGCAGCCCTCTCCTCCGTCCCTGGACAAGGGCTGCCCTTGCAGGGAGGCCTCCAGGGCAGCACTCTGCCTGACTCTGTTCTTGCCACTTCCCACCCTTTCTTGACCACAGCACACCTTTTTATGAAGCTTTTCACAACATGTAGATAGTACTTTGGGGAAAGTCTGGCTTTTAATTTAGCACCCCCAAGGTGCCACGCTTCTGGGACTCATGCAACGAACGATATGCTTAATTTTGAGCCTGGTTTTCTCCTTTTCTCAGTGGTTTGGCTAAGCAGAAATAGAGATAATCATGCCCCCATTCCTTTCCTCTGTTTCTCGACTTTTCTTGAAAATAACAAAGCAAGAAAGGAGGGGCTACTGTTAATAAAGTGAATCTCATTGGTGGTGGCATCCATTTGATATGTGACATTGGATGATAACTGCCTTAGGAATAATAGACCTTTCCGCATGGTGATGTGGAAAAGTGTTTGGTGCCTATTTGGGGGTCCTATGACCCCCAAATTTACCAGATAACTCTATAATTATCTGAATAGGTACAGCATAGAGAAATGACTTGATGCATGCTCTGTAAAACATCAACAATGTTGCTCTCTAGAGATAGAATTTGATTTTTTCGATTTAATTAAATTTGTGAATGAATATTTTCTTACAGGTAATTTTTTTTTTTTGCTATTCACAGGTAGTTTTTTAAGAAAAGAAATTGTTTCTGTTTCTACACCTCCAAGCAGAAAAAAAATTAGTTTGTATACAGCTAATCATCATTCATAATTAATAGTTTTCCTATAGAGCATTACTGCTGATTTCTCTATCAAATTTTCTTTTTATATTCTGCCTCAATTTGTACTTAGTAGTAGCCTTCAATGCCCAACAGAAAAATGAAGTTTACAACATAAACTTGTTGTAAACTTCAAAATAAAATGTCTCAAAACATAAGGGTAAGACAGCAATAGAAAGCTGACAAAATATTGTCCTATGTCATTTTTAAAAGCCACAACTTACACAAACTAATGGAATTACAAATTTATTAAATTGATTTTTCATGTAAAAGGATAAGTACAAGCAGTATGACCTTTCTTACGTCACTTAAGAGTAAATTTAAATTCTATGAACCAAAGTCCTTTTATATTGGCATCATGAAAAATTAATTATAAATGTGTTGAAAAGTTTAAAAATAGATCCTCAAGCACATGAGTAAGTCCATTCCAAAGCTTGACAAGAAAACACACGCTCTAATATACAACTGGACTAGTATCCATAATATATAAATAGCTCTCACAAATCAGAAAGAAAAATAGAAAACTAAAGCAAAGGCTTACATCAGAATTTGAAAAGGAAATTTAAGTTACTAATAAATACGTGAAAGGTGTTCAATCTGATTAGTAATTAGAAAAATATAAACAAAGCCATAGGAAGACATGATCACCCAGCTAAATAAAAATGACAACATCTGACAAACTGAGTTCTATCCCTTGGTAGGGAAACTGGGTAGCAGCCCAGGCCATTTTCTGTGCTCTTTTCTGAAACTTAGTTGTAAAACTTCCCTCTTTAACAAAATCCCTAGGAGCCCAAGATGGATATTCATAGAGCAGCCTCTTTTAAGTTAATATTCTTAAGTGACTGCACACTACAGGCTGTCTTGACCTGGGTCCCACATCCTTTAAGGTACAGCTTGAGAGGTTAGAAAATAATACCAATAAGAACTCTTGTTCTTATTGCTGTTGAGTCTAAACTGAGACAAGCACTTTTGAAAATACACTGGCAGTATTTAGTCAAGTTCAGAATTCCTGGATTTCTGTAATCCAGAAATCTACTTCTGGCCACTCCAAGAAACAAATGCACTCTAGCACCAAAACAAAAAGTATTCACAGCAGCCTTGCTTATGGGCCAAAGTCTGGGGATGATGCCAACTCCATAAATAAACAGTGAAATCCATTAGTACAATGTTTTACACCATTTTATGAAGCAAGGGAGATGAATTAATGGTAACTACAACTAAAACCATGGGTGAATCTCACCAACAAAATGTGAAGAAACACAGAGTACATTTGTGTTAAGTTCAAAAACAGCAACCTTGAAATATGTTGCATCCCCATATACAAAGATAGTAGAACTATGACAAAAAGTCAGGACATTATCTCAAAAATCAGAATAGCAATTATCTTTGGGGCACAGGTTATGACTTAAAGGGATGTGAGCGTGCTTCTGGGGACTGGCAAATCTCCATAGTATGTTCAGTAGTTACCACATAGGTTTTCATTTTGTAATTATTTGTGCCATTAAATTTTTTTATATGCACTTTTCAGTCTGGTTGCTTTTTTAAGTAGCAATAAAAGCAAAACCAAGAAAACTTTTCATCATAAAATCAAGGAACTTGTCAAGGCTTTTACATAATATAAAATTATGGCTAAAAGATGAAATATAGAGGAAAGCATTTCCAAGAAATACTGAAGCTGCTAAAGATATTAAAAATGCTGATAAGGAGTCTGAGATGAACAGTAATACAACAGCTGTATTACTGTAAACATGGCTCAAAGATGACTGCAGTTTCCTCTAAATGTTCTTTGAGGGCTATGATGTTTAAACAATAGGACAGGTTTTCATCTTGCGTCACAAGCATGCTTTTTACTCAGTACTAAGGAGCAAATTACACTTTGCCAAGATATCCCCCCATCAAGTACAGGGCTCAGTGGGGATTTGTAGGTATTACAGGTGAAAAAAGATTCTTTTTTAAGCTGTCTTCTTGGGACCAGGCATGGTGGTGCATGCCTGTAAGCGGCAGCCTAGGAAGCCTTGACAGGGACCAGGGATCGCTGCTCGAGTGTTGCCCAGGACAACGTAGCAAGACCTAGTTCCAAAAAAATCAGCGCGCCTGTAATCCCAGCTACCTGGGAAGCTGAGGCTGGGGACTGCTTGAGTCTGTGGTACCACGGGCAATGTGAGCCTGCGGTTCCACAGGCAAAAACAGCGAGACCTAGTCTCAAAAAAAAAAAAAAAAAAAAGCTTTCTCCTTGGCACAATAGGCACAGCATCAGAAGCATAAGCTAAAAAAATTTAAACAGTAGTAAACTATTTCTTGTGGCGTGCAGCTTTGCACTATTAAAGAACTGATGTGAACATTCATCATTTCCAGATATGACTAGCTTGCTAAAAAGCACAAAATAGAGGGTGTTGGAATCTAGGACAAAAGATGGGTGTAGTTAGTTTTGGAAGATGAATAGTGTTTCATTTCAATGGAGTTGGCTCAAATTAAAACATGTATCTAGCAACTTTCTATTCAAAATAAGTTTTCTTTCTGTGACAGACTCTTTATAGACCCTGTGGTAACAGGAAACATCATCTTTAGCTTCACTTATCAGCCAGTTCCCTTGGAATCCAGTGTTCCACAGAGGAAAACATGTCATCAAGCCAGATATCAGGAGAATCACACGAACAAGAGGAAACAGCTTGAGGGAGAAACTTCTCCTGCTTTTCTCCCACTGGCTCCTTCCCCCTACGCAGGTCACTTCCTCATACTTGTTCACTGTATTACAGACCTCAAAACTTCACAAATGTGATTGCTAATCTATAAACCATGCTTCACAAAGTATTAACATATTAGGTCAACAGTGGTATGATTTTTAATTGGTGGTTCATTTTTCCATGCATGAGAAGCGCTTGCCTGCTTAATGTTTGGGAAATAAACACTAAACACTGGCTTGTACAGTCTTTGCTATTAGATCTACAATGGAAGAGTTAGATGAGACACAAGCACACAATGAAGAGAAGACATCCTTTCACTCTGTTGGTAGTTTGATACAACAGATCACTACTCTTTTGGACTCATTCTCAGTATTCCTCTGCTAAATGCATTCAACTTACTGACATTATTTCAATATTAAATATCTAATAACTTCATTGAAATATGACTCATATACTATACCATTTCCCCCATTTAAAGGATATGATTCACAGGTTTTTGTTGTGTGACCATAATCAACCATTGGAGTATTTTCATTCACCTCCAAAGAAAGTCCATGTGGATAAGCAGTGACTTCCCCATTCTTCCCATCACCTCCCTGAGAAATTTACTTTGTCGCTATAGATGCCTGTTCTGAACATTTCATAAACATGGAATCACATGATATGTGGTCCTTTGTATCTGATCTCCTTCACTAACATAGTGCCATTGAAGGTCATCCACATTACAGTATGTGCTGATGATTCATTTATTTTTATTGCTGAAAAATACTTTACTGTGACTGACTTAGCAACATTTTGTTACTCACTCATCAACTGAGAAACACTGATTGGCTATTTGGCTATTTGGCTATCCACTGTTTGGCTATTATGAATGATATTCTTATGAACATTCATGTAAAAATATGTAACATGTTTCTGTGACTGTGTTGTTGTTTTGAGACTAGGTCTTGCTATGTTGCCCGGGGTACCGTGGACTCAAGCAATCCCCAGCCTCAGCCTCCCAGGTAGCTGGGATTACAGGCACCCACCACAGCGCCCAGCTGCTTTTTTGAGAACAGGTCTCGCTATGTTGCCAGGGGTAGTCTCGAACCCACAAACTCAAGTGATCCCAATCCTCTTGCCTCCCAGCTCTTGGACAACAGGCGTGCACCACCATGCCCAGTTTTGACTGTGTTATTTCTTAAAATTTCATGTGAATTTTGAATTATCTCAAAGCTTAAATATCCTTTTAGCAGGAGATAAGATCATTGTTTTCTCGTGTTACTTATGTGGAAATTGAGGTTAGAGAGGTCAAATTAACTTGCAGATAGCTGAACCAGCAAGCTAGACTGGTAGACTGGGTCTCTGCAATTCCAGAGAACTGGCTTCTTCATGGACTTGAATGATTTCAAGCAAGCTATTTATCTGATTTCAGTGTCTTCACTGACCAGAGGATGATGATAATTTCTATGCTACTGTATTGATAATGAATATATGAGATAATTGGTAAAAATATACTAAAGAGAACACTGCAAAGCTGGAATACTCTCCCCCCCACCCTTATCCTTCTGACCCCCTCCTTATTCTTCCTCCCCCCTTCCACATCTTGTCATTTCTTCTCCATTTGAAGTCATGGTAAGTGATTGGGAGAGAGTATGAAGGTGGAACTTAGAGATCTAGAGCAAGTTTCATGTGCTCATGATCCTGTGTTTTCCTTCTTTGTCTAAGTGAAGCAGCAAGGCTAGAAAGAGGGGGTTGTCAAGGAAGAAAGCATGATCCCTGCTTACTGAAGTGAGCTGCTATGGGGTGAGGTCAGAGTAGATATGTTTGATAAGTGTTCAGAGAACAGGGATGAGTGTAATGTATATGTGTAAAAAAAGCTAAAACAAATATAAGGAAATATTAACTGGTATCTAGGTAAAGGATATACAATATTTATTATACTATTCCTGCCTCTATTCTATAAATTTGGAAAAAATACATCTTAATATAAATACTTTATGGAGGAAAATTTCCTAAATTGACACATAATAATTTGACATAATAATTCCTAAAAAAATTATAGAGACATAATACAATAGAGTAATTCTATTCCTAAAAGAATATGTTTACCTGAGAGGAATCCAAATATTCATCCACATGATAATTTCTATATAATTGCTTAAAGCAGCATCATTCATAATAGCTAAAAGTTGAAAGCAACACAAATATCCATCGGTGGATAAATGAATAAACAACCTATGGTTTATGCATGCAGAGGAATATTACTTAGCTGATAAAAGAATGAAATTCTCACTTGCTACTATATAGATAAACCTTGAGGAGATTATGCTAAACTAAATAAGACAGAAATGAAAGGAAAAATGCTACCTGATTCTACTTAGATGATGTACACAAGGACATCAACTTCACAGGGACAGAAAGTATTGTTGATTGTTAGGGGTTAGAGAGGGGAGAGGGGAATAAGGAGTGGCGGCTCAGTGTTTCCTTTTGGAATGATGGAAACATTTTGGACCTAGACAAAGGTAGCAGTTACCCACCAGTGTGAATATAATAAATGTCACTGCATTATTTACGTGTAAGTGACCAATTTTGTTACATGAATTCTAACTCATAAAAAAAATAGCAAAAGAAGCAGGTTATTGTGACTGAGCAACAGAGTATGGATGGGAAGAAACTGCATCTAGAGTAAGCAATCAGTAACACAAATCTTCTGCTCGGATGGAACAGAGTTCCTGCAGTGCCAGTGACTAGATCAGAAATATGCCACCAAAAAGAAGAATGTAATGGAATTGCAATTGTAATGTGCCTGAACTCTCTAAATATGTTCAGAAAAACCTATAGTATAGTAAGAATTAATCACATGATGGGTCAGTATTTGCCATATTTAAAAGATACTGGGTTATTGCAGGGACAACAGGAGAAAGGGGGAACAGTTTGGGCTGCCATAGCTAAGATTTTAGAGAACAAACCTCTGAGACTTCCAGTAGGGAAGTAAAATCACCAGGTTAAAGGAGTTTATAGTTTTGGCTCAGTTGGGGTTGAACAACTTTTAAAAGCCATCAGTACCTCCTTTCTTTAGAAATTATATTTGTCCTCACACAAATTGGCACAGAAAAAAAAATCTAGAAAGATGTGTGTGACCTAATATGTTATTCTTGACAAGAGTAACGTGTTTTCTATTAATACGGTGAAGAGAATATGATTCTCAATAAAAAAGTTGAAAAAAGTATTGTCACCAATGAAAAAAATTTCATATTTATGATAGAAATGTTAGAGGGAAAAAAAAAAAAACAGGCCAAATGAAAAAGCCTCTGCTACAATTTTGGTGTGCTTCTTGCCAGTCTGAGGAAGCAATAGCTAAAGGAAAGGAAGATTCATCAGTGACTGCACGCAAAGGTCTATTGTTAAATCCACTGGTATAGACGGTCCTAAGTCTACACGTGTCCCTATTCCTGAGAACACAATTTCCTGCACTTCACATGTGTGTCTGGAGAATACTGTGATGGGAGCAGACAAAACAATGAGAGGCACTGCTCTCTTTCTTGTGGGTATAATTCTGAAAAAGAACTACTAAGTCTCAAGGACTAGTCTAATGAAACAGATTTTGCTAACTGCTTTTGGTGCCAAATAAACAGAAAAAACAAAAGAGGTGCTTTTGACAAAGTGTGGTGTTCAATGAAAAAAAGGATAGATACTGATCTCAGCCTCTATTTCTGCTGTTGTCACCTCCAGACTGAAATCTGGCCCAGAGTCACTCACTCACCCATCCAGACTTCCCCAAACTGTCCAGCTCCAAGTCTCTTCACCAACTTAATGGATTCCCGTGGTATCTCCCAGGCATCTTTATCCCAAGGCTTTTGTGGTTTGGGACTAATACATGCTTTCTCCAGTCTTCTGCACAGGCCATCTGACTGCTCTAAGTTAAAAAAAAAAAAGAAGGTTAAAACATATATATATATTTTTTTTTTTGCCAATATCTAAAGAAAAGTCTGGTCTACTAGTCTTATCATTTCCAGCTTGCTACCATCTGAGTCTAATGGGTTTGCAGGGATCTCTTTCTTTGATGCAGTCATGACTTTGAAATTCTTACACGAAAGATGATAGAAAACACTCTTGATTTTATTCATTACTATTGCTAATCTATTTAAACATAAACTACAAAAGGGATAAACAAAGACAGACTGTCACACTTAGGAAACTATTATTTCAGATCATAGAGCCCATGGGCACTCCTTAGGGCACAACAGCGGGAACTTTTAAAATGTCACCAGGGGGTTGGGCACGGTGGCTCGTGCCTGTAAGCTTCAGCCTATGAAGCTGCCAGGGCCAGGGATCGCGGTTCGTGTCCCGCCTGGGGCCTGTAGCAAGAACTAGTTCCAAAAAAATAGCTGGGCATGGTGGTGCGTGCCTGTAATTCCAGCTACCTGGGAAGCTGAGGCTGGGGGTTGCTTGAGTCTGTGGTACCCCGGGCAACATGAGCCTGTGGTTTCATGGGCAAAGATAGCGAGACCTAGTCTCAAAAAAAAGAAAAAAGAATAAAATGTCACCAGGCCACAGTCCACCCCTGGACAGGACAAGGGCACAGGGAGCACGTAGCACAGATGAGGAAATGAAAGGGGATGTTGGAGAGGGAGGGAGGGAGGATGCCAGGAAAATGGGGTATCTTCCTCTCGTGCTATTTTGAGACATAAGGAAACCTATAGTGCTTATTCCCCAAGCGCAGGTTGTGAGCCTAAGCAGAAACAACAATGGCTGCCTGCCACAGTCAACTCCCGTCACACAGGGGCTAGACCTCCAGGCTGGTCAGGCCCAGTAAGGCTGGGAGCAGTGCTGGGAACAAGGGACCAGTGAATGGTTACTTCTGGTGTTTCACTGTTGTTATTTCTATTTTCTGTTGTCAAGTGTATGTAATACTGTGAGACACACAAACAGAAATACACACAAAGTCATAGATTTGCAATTACTATTCCAAATATTTAAGGATGCAATTACTATTCCAAATATATAAGTGAAAACAATATTCATTTTTCTTTGGTAATTCTGGAACTGTTAAATAGTATGAATTAGGTGGAAGGGATAGTGATAATTATTATTCATAAAATTTGAATCTTACTTTGAATGTATATTTTACTATAGATCATTAAGAATCAATTATAGAATACCATCCTCCAAGTTTATCAAGAGAAAAAGGATGGGTAAAAATGTTAGTATAAAAAGAGCTTAATGTTACATTTCTCATAAGAAACATTTTGTTTTGTTCAATTTCAATTTCCACTTACTTTGGTAATGTTTAATCATGTCACTGATACAAGGAAAAGTGATTCGTGGAGAGATGTAATAACCCCCATTGTCCAAACTTCTAATTTTGTAGTGCTTGATAACATCACCATGCACAGGGTCATAATCTCTGACAGACAGAGAGAAACTTCCTGGAGGGGAAAAAATACAAATAAAGATGATGTTTCTATTTCACAAATAAGATCAATGTTATACAACACTGTGGTACTCATTTTGTTATAAATATATGCAAAATGTGCATTCTGTATATTGTGCATAATTTTTAAATTCCTGTAAAATGTCAACCAAATGAATGAAGCTAACATTTTATTGACTATGAAGTCTACCAACAAGATATTTTCCTTCTTCATAATAGTTAATTTTTATTATTTTGTTCAATTGAAGAATTAGTCTCATTCTTTTTCATGAATTATTCTAAATAATAAAGACAAAAGACTTTCCAAACAGACAGTCTGGTAAGAAATGACCATAATGTGTCTGATTTCTATGTCACTTTTAGTACCAACTTGATGTTATTTGTTATAGAACTGTAAAACTTTCACCACCAAAGCATAATTTCTTTTCTTTCAGAAATTTAGAATAGTTAGTTTCTATGAGTAATTTCCTATATCATGCTTTACCAGGCCTTAAGTTACTTCCTACCTTTTAAGGTTTCACTTTCTCTAATGAGAAAGGCTCCCGCACTGTTCCCTGGCGCCAGAAGCTGCCTTTCTGCATCTTTCCTGGTTATATCCTTGAAAAACCATCTGAGAAGATATTTTAACATTTTGTGGGTATTTAGTCAAGGGAAGGAAAAGATCAAGAATAAACAAGAAATCTATCTCAGCAAGCAAAGTCATCAAAGAAAACATGTAAGGACTCACTCTTCCGTTTCCAAGGTGTTGACTTTGGCTACATAGTTACTGGGTATGAAGCCTTCTCTCTTTGTTGAAAGGGATTTTGCTTTCCACCATTCCCCATGCCTGTAATAGAAACATATCAAAAAGGATTTGTGTTGTGTGACTCAGGAAACTACAACGGCAATTGTCTTAAGGTGTTTGTTTTGGGAAAGGAGATGCCTGGAATCCTAGAATCTGGTGGAAAAATTCACTCCTTTTGCTGAAATAAAAATAGAGATTGAAACCAAGGACCACAGCCTTACAGCTGGTGTTGGTCACTGTGTTTAGCACTGTACAAACTAGGGTTGGTGAAAAATCTCTTATCTTGAAGCAGCAAACATGTGTGGTTTCCCTCAGGCTACCTAAGAAAAGTTTTAGGATCTTATGAGAAATGGAGTTGAGGGAATAATCTATTACAGTTCATGTTATAAACTCCTTTGTTAAAACATTTAGTTTCCCACAGACAGATGCAAAGGAACAAATATTTCTAAATTTGTAAGATAGTGCCAAGTAGATAGGTTGCACTCAGTAAGGAAATGGAGAATTCTGGGGCCAGTGAAGGATGCAGGAATGAACCTGAGCGACCCAAAGATTCCCAAATTCCCACAAGCAACTAGTATCTTTTTCTATGAGACATGAAGGACAACCATAGCTGAAATTAGTCTGTTACTGAGTGCCCAATTCTATAAATATATATATGTATATATGTATATATGTGTGTATATACATGAAATATATAAATGAAATATACATGAAATATATAAATGAAATATATTTATATATCTCATTATATATTATATACATGAAATATATAAATATATACACATATACACACTTAATCCTTACCTCAATCCCACAATAAATGTAGTGTCATATGCATTTTATAAAAGACACTAATTGTTGAAGGTGACACATTTATCATGTGGCAGGACCAGGATTAGGTTCAAGTTCATGGTTAATCAGTAATCAATTGCTACTGGCCAGTAATACCTTAAAATCAGTAAGGGGTCTCTTCTAAGGGATCTCTTTCCTTTAATTTTGGTTGACAAGCCAATGTATGCATGATTAATAGGAAACACAAGTTAGAACTAAGACATTGGGTGTCCTTATTCTCAATATTGCTTGGAGTCCTGTGGGTTAGCAGGGCCACATGGCTGCATGTTTGCAAGGAAGATTAAAGGGAACCATGACATCCAAGTGCCTTCACACAAGTGCTGATCAGTGTGGGCCTTTTCAGGATGACCATTATTGTTGCCCTCATAAACACACAAATCATGCTGCCCTCATAAGCACACAAATTTGAGCACAATAACTAAGTAAAATGGCATTTAAAGTAATACATAAATTGCACTCAGGGCCAGATTTCTAAGGTAGTACAGAAGGATGAAGAAATAAGCAGAATTTGTCTTTGAAAAGAACCCTGCTGGAGAATGCTCACAGCTAAGCTTCAAAGAAAAATTCTTCTGGTCCTTCTCCTTTCCCTCCTAAAGCATTCCTGGCAGCAAGAAACCTGGGAACCCAAGACAAGAAGAGGGTTGGGCTATTGTAGTGCTGCTGGAAGCAATACCAGCAGGAGATTTTGCAGGACTCAGTGGCCAAGGAGAGAGCAGCAGGCAGAGTGCATGTGGGTGCACTTACTCTTCCAGCACTTTCATCTTCTCTCCTTTCTTGAAAGACAAGTCATCTGGGTGGATGCCATCATAAGGGTACAAGGCGACAACAATGTCTCCTTGCTCCTCTGGATCTAAAAATGAAGACCGTAAGCAAAAATCTTGAAGTCATCAACATGTTTAATAAATCCTCATCAGGTATGAAAGGATGAAGTGACATTCTAAGGAGAGGCACAACTGAAATGACAGGTTTCCTCTGTGCTGGGACTCAGGACTGCAAGTACTGTAGCATACACATTACACAGTACTTGTTACCTCCACTTACATAGAGCTACACATATAATTAATTCCAATTCTATATTCAAGAAATGATACATCTGTGTTCACAGTAGTATTATTCACAAAATAGGCCCCAAAATTGAAAAGGTAATAGACTCTAAATACCCAGTGACCAATGAAAAAACATGCACATACAATAGACTATTACTCAGACTAAAAGAACAAAATTCTAACATCTGCTACAACATGGATGAACCTATGGGTAATTATGCTAAGTGAAATGAGTTACACAGCTATGATATGATTCCATTTATGTATGATTTCCGGAGCAATCTAACTCAGAGACAGAAAGTAAAACAGAATTGCCAGGATTAGGAGGAGTGGGGGTGAGAGTTTATTGAGGACAAGGTTTCAGTTTGGGAAGATGGAAAAGTTCCCAAAATGGATGGGGGTGACAGTGTACTTAACGCCACTGAACTATACACTTAAAAAATGGTGAAGATGACAAATTTTATGTTACAAACATTTTCCTAGATTGAAAGAATAAAAGTGACCCTGGCAAACCAGTCTATAAGGTCTCTAATTATAAAGAAATCACTATGTTGCTATGAACACATACCTTTAGTTTGAAACCTCTGTCCTGGTAAAAGTTGAGATTCTGGAACCTAGAAGAGAATATTCGTTAGAATAGAAATTTTTGTTTAGTTTTTCTTACATTCATGTTATACAAGCTATCATTTTTCTAGCAGTAGGACATGAGGTTTAGCTTTGCTTACTCAGTGAGCTGGAAATAAGCAGAGTATGGAAAAAAATGTCTGAGTGCAATGTCACAATTCAGAGAAGGGGCTTCTTGTGTCGATAGTGGCGGAAAATGAAGAGGCTCTGTCAGTTAGATGCTTCCCCCACCATAATCCTACATCTTATTTGGTAACATATTACTAATATTTGAGATGCTAGCACACCCAACAAACTATGTTTCAAACTCTCTGGACTCCTTTTCAGCTGTGAGGAAGGAGTGTATCTCCAATAAACAGGTAGTTGTGTAGGGCTTTGGGCTGGTTGGCCTTTCCTCTTGTCCTTTCCTTGCTGCCCAGGAAGGTGGAAAGGCTGCAGTTGCAGCAGGCTGGAAACAGACAGGAGCAGCAGGAGAACGGGACATGGGGCCCTTGTGACTTTGTGAAACTGCCACCCAGCCCATATCTACTGGTCTCTGTATTTCTCAGGCTTGTTCACAAAACTGCTATCAGGGCTCTGCTATTCGGTCTGTGGGGCCTGAGCAGAAGGTACTCCCTGTTATTTTGGTTGGAAGGTGAATTATCAGGGATCATCTTGGTGGCACAAAATGCCATCGAAAGTCAACTTCTCTTTTCTCTTAGTGATCTTGGGAGGATGGGTAAGCTCTCTTGTACCACTTTTAAGGAAAGGACTACCAGGAGTTTATTCCCATAGCCATGTGACTTTTCTAACTCTCTTTATAAAAGTGATTTACATCATGGGATCAAAATGGTTTGTACTGAAATTTAAATTTCCAAACTATCTCAAGTTCAGTGAGGGTGGGAAAGCCACTATATTTTTTTCCCAGGTATCTGAAATTCATAGGTCCAAATTAGTCTTTAATACTGAATGCATTCAAGAATCTTGATACTGATTTTTAAGACCGTTTAGATTTGCATCATCATCAGGATGTACGATCAATTTCAAATGATTTAGTCCTCTAATTTGAAGATAACAAAGCAAATTATTGTGAAAACAGCAAACTGATTGGAAAATATCAGATTTATATCTTAATTTATAAATGTTTTAATATGCTTTTTATAATATCAAAACACACACATGCAACTCATCTACCCTCACTATATTTCTTTAAAATGTCCTTTCCTAAAAGTGTTTTTGCATCAGTTCAGCCTCGCAAGATCCTCTTGTAATCAATCCAGAGTGGGCCTGTTTGGTGCACATTTGCTGGAGCAAAGTGTTATTTAAAGTCACAACTATAACCAAACTAATCAGCTCTTGAAACTGGCACTCTGACCAAGGCACAAACAAAAACAGTTAAGGAGCTGTAAATATGTTTCCTAGTTCTGCTTTCTAAACTAACTTAACTTCCTTAATGCTCAATAAAGGAAAAAATGTAAGTTTGTACTATTTTCTTTTTTTTCTGAATAAAGATCTCCATCCATGATTTTTAAAAACCCACAAAAAGCACTTGGGTTTCAAAATATATAAAATTCATAACAAATGATTAACAGAAAAACTCAGCTACTTTTTATGATATCTTTGAAGTTCATAATAATAAATCTACCTGTAATTATCATTTGTTATTTTATTTTGTATTAATCATACTTAATCATATATAGTTCTAGATACACAATTTTGGTAGTGTTCTTAAATATCATATGTATTTATTATCATTAAATTACCAAGGTTATAAATAATGCCATAAATTTTGAGTTTCTATACATTTTGAGTTCTATATGCTAGTTAAAAATATTACAATGTTTTTTTCTTAAAATAACTTAAAAGCATATATATGCTCTTTAAGGACAGAATTGGATTTTTAGTGGTGTACAATGTTGTACACAAACATATTATATGATGCATACCTAAAACTTGTATTATTATTATTATTTTTTTTTTGAGACTAGGTCTCGCTATTTTTGCCCGTGGAACCGCAGGCTCTCATTGAACAGGGAACCATAGATTCAAGCAATCCCCAGCCTCAGCTTCCCAGGTAGCTGGGATTACAGGTGCGAGCCACCACGCCCAGCTATTTTTTTGGAACTAGGTCTTGCTACGTGCCCCCAGTGGGACTCGAACCACAATCCCTGGCCCCAGCCGCAGCTTTCTAGGCTGCCGGTTACAGGCATGCGCCACCATACCCAGCCTAAAACTTGTATAATACTATAATGCAATGTTATCTCAACTTAAAAAATGAGGTTAAGGTTAAAAGTGATCAAAAATTGGTCTGCAAACTTATATTTGCCAAGAGTTTTTTCAATGAAAATAAAGTTGTTAAAAAAGCATTTTTTAGGACTGGGCATGGTGGCACATGCCTGCAGGTGGCAGCCTAGGAAGCCACGGCCAGGGCCAGGAATCACGGTTTGAGTCCTACAGTGGTGGCTCACGCCTGTAATCCCAGCTACCTGGGAAGCTGAGGCTGGGGATTGCTTGAGTCCCGGGCAACATGAGCCTGCAGTTCCACGGGCAAAAATAGCGAGACCTAGTCTCAAAAAAAAAACCAGGATTTTTTAAAAGGACCAACTATGATAAATCAACCTGTGGCAACTGTGACATCTGTCACGCTGACAGGAAAACAAGAAACAGTGTGAAGAAGGCAGGCAGAGGGGCTCAGTGACAATGCCATACTTCAAAATGCCACAACATTAAAAACATGACAGACTAGAGAAACTATGAAAACCAAGTAAAGGTATTGAGACTACCCTGGAATAAGCTGCTTCTCACATAAAAGCAAAGGGATTCCCTCAAATCAGACTCTATGTAAAGAATACACTATCCAAAATAAAGTGCATTTAAGGTTATAATTATCCAAAGTTCTGCTCTTTTCTTCCATGAAATGTAGTATTACATTTCCTTTGCCAAGCATTTCTCAAAAGCACTGAATTTTTCATCATTCATATAAAATGTAGGGGTATATCTCAAGGGTTGAGCATTCGATTGCACATAAAATAACTTGTACAGATATTAGTCCAAGGTAAAAGGACAGCATTATCTGCATTTTTAATTCTCTATAATAAGTCATGATAGCAGTATCTGTGCAATTTTAAATTAATGATTGACAAGATGTGCTACATATTAGCACTTATTTCAGCTTTTCCTTCTACTTAGAGACCACTGCACTCATCTCACTACCTATCCTAAATCACACAGATTCAAATGTTTGTGTGTGTGTGTTTTCTCTTTATATTTTTATATAGAGAGTCGTTCTTTGCATCAGTTATAGAAAGATGATTTCTTTCTACACATCTGAGGGTGATCAAAGGCCCATCTATTATACAATAGCAGCCTGGTTATCTCTAAAATATTTAAAGGCTAGTCAAGGGATTAAGTTATAAAGCATATCAAAAAAATGTTGAGGCTTGCAGAATTGACATGATCTTTTTTGCATGCAAATGTTATAGATTTGATGTTTAAATTATGCAGCCATGCTTTGGTCCTGCTGTGGGAATTCTCCCCTGAGACTATCTACTTACTGGCCTTTGCTGTTTATTGGACGTTGGATCTCTCACATAAATAGTTCGGTCAGTATTACGTACTGGTTGAGTCTTCAAATCTATTCCATCGTCATTCAGACTGTCTTTCCCTTTTGATTTTATACATCCCATATTTCCTGTTGGAATAAAAAAGCAATGACATTGTTTTACTATTATGGAACTGACTTTTGGACACCAACATCTTTCTCTGTAATGAGAACACAAAGAATATACTTCTTACTCATTACCATAAATAGTTTAGCAAATTCCAATGTGGATACTGTTCACAAATTGGTATGTTTTTTGAGTCATTTGTTGATTCATTCATTCATTCATTCAGCAACTAGTTCCCTTCAGGGAACTATATCAATCTCTTCCTTTCAGAGGAACTAGTTCAAGGTGATCCCTTCAAGGAACTAATCCTACAACGTTAAGCCTTTTAGCTAAGGAACAGGTCGGGAAGGTGAGGAGCTGGGCTGAAGGGGTACATCTTAGGTACATGCTGAGGAGTTGGTGTTTTTACCTTGATGACAAATAACACAACATGCAAAATGAAATGAGGGGACCTAAGGAATGAGAGGCAGGCATGACTAGGAGCTACAATGCTCAGAACTGGTGACAACTGAATGTGACTTGGGACCAGAAAAAATGATGGTGGTCTACCCCCGACTGAAATAAAAGGAGACAGGTTGAGGGAAGAGATCCAATTATATCATCTGGGTTTAGAAACACATAAATCATCAAATGCAATGGGTTTCCAATGATATAAGTAAAGTGAAGACAGAGAGAAAGGTAGAAGTCCAATGACGCATCAGCAGTCATAACTGCAGATAAAAGGGTTCCTCTATAGAAGAAGAACCAGGGCAAGAAGGGAGTTTATGCTTGACCAGGGCAGAATGACACAGTGATGCTTCTGTTAAAAATAGAAAACAGACCTAGAATGAAATTCTTCGTGCCTGGCCTCCACCTAGATTAAATACCTACTACAGTTTCAACCTTTCCCTAAAGTGTCACCCTAAACACCCTAAAGTGCATCTGGAGTTTCCTCATAGTCCCTGGATTTATCTGCATGATAGACTTTCCCATTCTTACCCTGAGGGAAGGTGGCTTTACCTAAAACAATCTGCTTTTATTAACAACCTTATCCCATGCTCCACTTGTATAAGTCCTTGCAGTATCTCAAAGAGTATCTCAATTCATGAGTTGATAAAGTCAACTAAATCTGTAACTTTGTGAACTTTTCATTCCAAATAATAAATTCTTTATTCAGTTAGTACTAGGACGTGTAATGTGTACACAAAAAAACTTGGGGTACTAAAATTATGATTTTAATAAGTGGAATCAAGTGTTAAGTCAAGAGCCTTAACAGTATAACCTTATGGGCCAAACTACAAGTGGAAAACAAAAGTCTGATATGAACTCCATTAGAAGGTTCTAGAGGACTAGAATTCCCAGCCTGAACAAACACCAGATACATTCAGATTCAACAGGTTGAATTCTCTAGATACATTCTAGGAGATTCTCTGAGGGTCCGGTGGGAGCTGAATGTGTCCAGGTTATCTTTAATTCTGAAGCACTGCCATTTGGGGTACCTCTACCTATAAGTCTACCTTAAGGTAGACTTGATTTAGAATTTGGGATGGGGAGAGGCAGTAGGCATTACCTAGGGAGGAATTCTAAGAAATCTCAAGAGCTTGTCTCCAAACTGTCACCCCTACTACATTATTGCCATGGCTCATCTCTACACTGTGCCCTGTATTTCCAGTAGTTCATCAAGTTTTTACTTGTTTATCATTTCATTAGCTGAAGTATGATGGTGCTAAAGGACAGTCACACCTCTTTCTGAAGCTAGTGAGCTATAGTTCCCAAAATAAAGGGGAAGCATTTACTTCTTTGATTCAAAACAGCACTTTTTTTTTTTTTTCACATGCTAAAGTTTCTGTAATGGAGATGGATTTAAAGTTGATCCTCAAATAAGAGAGTTTTAGAATTGATCTGTAAATAAACAGGTTCTTTATCATCAGTCCCACCTACTTTTCAATCCCACCCCCAAAAAGCTGTGTTGAACTGGATCAGTCTTTAAAATGGTACTTTAGAAATGAGGGAGGAGGGAAGGCTTAACTGGGCAAGAGGGGCCAGAAGAATTCTAGGGCAGGAGAGGAGCCCAGCAGAATCAGCACCCCACC
>PVHY01020439.1:0-25575 GCA_004024945.1 Uropsilus gracilis | reverse complement strand
GCTCCAGTTTCCTTTCTGGGTCATCAGCCAGAGTATCATGATGCATTTGCAAACCCCTACAATGAACCAAGCTCTGTGCGCCCCCCCTCCAAGCTGTGTCAGCAATGAGTGTGTGCGTGTGTGTGTGTGTGTGTGTGTGTGTGTGTGTGTAGCCAGGTATCCAGGTTCCCCAGAGCAGAAAACTTGGAGATCTTGACCAAGCCCCTCTTCTAAATGAGCACCCTTGTCCCCATGCATCCAAGTCTCCTTTAATGAGGACAATCTTCAGATGTCCTCAAGTTGCTTCCCCGAGTTGCCTTGTTTGACTCCTGATGTGCGTTTTGGTAAGAATTTAGACAGGGGTCAGGGGGGTACTGTCTATTCAAATCGAACCATCTCCCAGTTGGTAAGGGTCCTGAGAGTCTTCTGATGTTTCCCACTGTTTGGGTCTGCCATGGTCTCCCAAGCTTGCCCCAGCTCCTGTTGTCAATTCCCACAGAGATTTTTCATCTCTGGGTGATTCTATTAGAACATTCTTTTTCTTCCACCCCCATTCAGGTCTGTAGAGCTAGTCACTGAATTTCTAATTGATGTTGTCCACCTGGGATCTGGCCAGCTTTGGGCAGGGCAAAGATACATCAGTCAGTGACGCCATACCCCCAATAAAACCCTATCATTTCAAACCATGGGAGGACTCTTTATATCTGTCAGTCTCTAATAATACAGCTAAAGGTAGTAAGAAGAGACTATTTGATGTATGAGATTTCTCTCGCATACATTTAAAGATGGCTTCTGTTTCGATAATTGAGGTATATCTGCATGGTGTTGCCTGACCCATTCTGAAATAATAGGGTTTCTAATTATCAGTGTGGAATTTAATAATTAAGTGTTTTTCCTAAGACACAATAATCAGATGAAATGGTCTTTCAACTTCATTAGTAATACTAATAACAAGTTTAGAGGTTGCTATAATAAAGATTAGAGTGAAATTAAACTGTCGTTGAGGGGGCAGGTAGGTGGAGATTCAATTTCAAATATTTTTCATTCACATAAGTTGGCTAAAATGAATCTTCCTATCTTAATTAAATTAAATGTAAACAGAACTGTTCCAGTTTCAAGGACATCCTCTTCAAGGACTTGTTTTTTTCAGAGATTTCTTAAGCCTTGACAAAGCACCAGGCGCTGTGCCCATGGAGGGAGACGGGCACCTGTTCCTGGCCAGGAAGCGCACACAGGCAGGTCGCCAGCCTGGTTTACCATGAGGTAGACTCAGCAAAGGGCGAAACTGGAGGCATTGCTAGTGTGTGTCACGTGCAAGAAGGAATTCATGGCAAGAATGGGAAAGTTAGGAACAGATTCTGTACCCTAAGGGGTGGATTAGATTTCAGTAGGAGAAAATGGGGTCATGCACACTCCAGGAAGGACAGAAGGGATGTCATTACGCAAAGCATACCTGTGTGCTGTGACCTAGGCCAGGAGGATGATTATATTTAAGAGGGAAGTGGGAGCACCCACACAGAAGCCTACCCTAGACCCTGGAAGCTCTTGGGAACCAGGAGACCTGGACTAGAGACTCAAATAAAGAGCCTGATGACAGGTAAAGTGTGCTTGGTGACTGGGAGTGGAGGCAGCAGAGATGGTCATTAGCAGGGAACTACCCTCATCTAAAGGTGTGGCTGCCCTCTGTGGACAGGCTCTGCTCCATCTATCACATCCAGACACATTGCTTGAAGGAGAGAATAACGCTTGGCACTAGTTTGTGTCCAATAATAGTGATTGAATGAAGGATGGAATCATGAGAAATGGCCATTCCCCTCTGCAGACCAAGTCACAGGGCTGGTCCCATCTGGATACCTCACTATCCCTTCAGATCCCTCCTAGAGTAGATGGGACATTCCCTCCAAGTCCTCCATGCTTTACCTTTGCATTTTCAATGGAACTCCCCTTATCTCCTCCATAGGACGTGTCTTCTCCCAACTCTTGCCAAGTGTACACATCTGGGATGACTTCTTCTCCTGTGTCCAGCTGTTAAAGATCACCGGCTCCAATGCCAAGGAGGCCTTTGGGACAATGTGGCACCCTGGACTCCCTTTTGCCTGTGAATACCTATGAAATGAACCAATTAACTCACTTACTCTTCTGATTCAATACCCATGCAAGTTTCTTGAGGATAAGATGGGTTGAAACCCAGGGCACTCTCCCCCTCGATTTGCACTCCAAGCTGAGCATATACCCATATTCTGCCACTCACTAATTGTGTGGACTTCTTTGAAGTCTTTGAAGTCTTTGGCTTTCTCATCTATAAAATGGGAGTAATAAAAGCTACTGCAGCAGGTTGACTTGAAGGCTATTATAAACTACTTTGTAACAGTGAAAGAATGGTGTGTGTGTGTATGTGTGTTGTTGTTGCTTCTTAGAGACCTGAAGAAGCCTAGGCATACCATAAGTACTCCTTCCAAATTTAATGCTCAGTGGGTTGAGTCATTGATGGGGTTGTGTATGCATGGAGGCTGAAGTACCTGTATCCTGAAGCCCACAGTGCTCATGGCTGACATCACCATGGGGTGGCACTTTATTTGTGTTCTCCCAGCTCACTTATCTCTGGCAGAGCTTATATAGTTCTTTCCCTGCCCTTCCAAAGGTAGTGGACTTCCTTTGCCAATTATAGGCCAGGGTTCCTTTCTATAACTAGGGGTTTCTACAGAAACACAGTCCAGGCTTCAGAGGGAATAGAATAGATTTGATTATGAATATTGAGCCAATTTTCACAGCTGATGTACCACGTACTTCCTAGTTGCGAAAATCACAGCCCAGACTATGTTGAGAAACTTGGAAGGGGCTGAAAATCTTCGCCTATGGCTGAATTAGAGTCTGAGACTGAAGGGTTCTGATTTTAATAGCTCTTCAATCACTGAGTATAAGGCTCTTCCTTCCTCTGCACATGGTTCCATCTGCCTTAAATGATCTCCCATCCTGGTCCATTCATAGGGTATCTACTCCTTTATTTTTGTGATCTCATATGAAAAATAAGCTCTCTGCCATGCTTCCTTCAACTTCCCAAGGTCAAGTCCATTGTGTTTTTTTATGTGCTCCCCTCGTGTGGCTTTCGTGCATTTATTTTAGCACCCACCAAGCTGAGTGGACTCCAACCCACGGATGTGCAGTTGCTCTTTGTTCTTCCCAGTAGCTTTGTTCTATGAAGCCACCATGGACCTTGAATAAAAAATACTCAACTATCTTAGTGGAAATACAAGTATAATTTCCTGTGAGTCTCTGGTCACAACATTTTTTGTCAACTGACTGGTACAGCCCCTGGTTCATGCATGTTTCTGTTTAAAGACACCTTATGTAACATATGCGTTTGATTCACTAACACACTGAACTCCACCATCAACAGCAGAGTAACTCATGCCTGGGAAACATGTTTAACATAAATCTTTTCTCCGTAAGTTACCACACAGCCTTCTGGCACTTGGGAAGAGTAGCCAGCAGTGCAGCACTTTGTTTGGGGATACTTTAAACAGTGAAATAACCACCAGAAAGTACAGATAGATGAAAAACAGGACATGAAGGAGATTGAGAAGAAGCGCTTCTTCACTCCATGAGCAGACCAGAAGATGGAACTGTGCTTCTATCGACCTCAGCTCAGAACATGAACACCAGTGAGTCAAGTTTTCTGACTTGCAGTGAATGTTGGCCAATGACAGAAAGTGCTTAGCATGTTGATTCTGAGGTTACAAAAAATTTTGGCAAGTAGACAAATGCACAAATGTACAACCGGCAGATAATGAATATAGTCTATGCCTCCACAGTAGACTGTGAACTTTGTAGTCTACCAGGATGTGCGGTTTATTAGTATTTGTACCTTTCCAGCACCTTAGAAAATACCTGACCCATAAAAATTTGGTGCTCAATGAATGCCCACTGAACAGATAAGCCATTCAATCCAGTCCTCAATTCTTCAGAGGTTTTTCCAGTCATATGCAAGCTAAAATCAATGAAGTACCTAAATGTTTCTGTGTCTACTCCCAAATGAATGTCAAATATCTGCTTTGAGAAGAGTCCTGCCTTTGAATGCAAGGAACATTCCATGTGGAATAGAAGGTCTCTCAATTGTGGCAAATCTTGGTAACACAGATACTGGCTTCCAAGTTGAGCAAAGGACTATCAACCATTATTGTCCCAAGAGTCAGAGGGAGTGAATTCCCAGGATCTGGTAAAAAAGTTAAATGATGACCAACAATACAGAAGAATGACCTAGCCCAGGAACGGAAAAGGAAGACTGAGTTACAAAGTGGTGAGAGCGATGGGTATAGACAACTGGAAATGGGGGGGGGGTCATAAAACTTTGTGAGCTTCATGCTGAGGTCAAATTTTAATCTGAGGTCTTCTCCCCTAGTTGTAGCAGTCTGAGTTGGAACAGGTTTCTTCACAACTTTGCTATTTTTTGTTTCTAACACGTATAAAGTGGGATAATAAGACTGGTCATGAAGGGTTGTCTATGCAACTGACATTTATTGAGTGTCTACTGTGTGTCCACAGAAATGTGAATGAGATAAGAAGTGCATAGATAAGAAATAAGCACCTGCCAGTGCCTGATGTAAGCCACTTACCGAATTTAAAAAGAGAGTAAATTATTTACACCAAAAATTTATTTCTGCTTTCCTTCTGTCTTTCTTCTCTTTCTTATTCTAATAGAAAAGGAATCTTATTTCCTTTTAAATCCATACCCTCTGGTTCCTTCTTATACAGAGCAGTTGATTTCAATCTTCAACTGACCAGGTAAATCCGGAAATTATAGACTGCATCAATTTTAGCACCTTTGACAAAATGAGTCAGCCCCTCTAGGGGACTCAACCTCACCACCCACAAAGCTCACACCTCTCTAAAATCACCACTAACAAAGTAATGACACACATATTAGGGCCTTTGAGCAAAGGCTGAGAACATTTTATAGGCATAGCTTCAGTCATCTATGCAACATCACAAGTAAGTAGAAGTCACTTCTGACTATACCCATTTTATAGCCAAAGAAGTTAAAGCTTGATGCAACTTGTTCAGTCACCAACTAAGTCCTAGGCACAGACAAGGAAATAAAATGCAAGTGTCATGTCTCCCAGGTTAAGACAAAGTCTAGAAATCATTGAGTAAAAAAATCCTCTTTGCAAATATTTGTGGGGTATTGTTGCATTTCAGGAAATTTGTCAATGAGCAGGTAGGCAAGTTTATTCAGACACAGACCAGGATTCTCCTCTTGCTCTCAGAGATTATGGAGATAATGTCCAGTTTAAGAAGCCAAAAACCCAACTGGGTACTAAGTCAATAGCACAAAACCAGCCCAAAAGACTGATTCTGTATAGCATTCTAATCAGTCTTGATGACTATACATGGTGTGCTATCTTTCAATGAGCATATCTACTATATGTGACAGTCATATCAAGAGCCACTTTAGTGGTGTTTAATCTATTGTGTTTGCCTTTTGATTCTTTCATCATATGAGAAATTTATTGTGACTATGATACAAGCAGGAAGCTGGCTGTATTTAGAACTGAATTTATCTTCTTTTTCTAGCTTCCCTTGAGCAACTTCCTGTATTGGCTCCTTATGAACTCTCACCTGAGTTACTATGACAGCTTTCTGCTGGCCCCCCTTCCTTTAGATTCAGCCCTCCAATTCATTGTCCACCCTGAAGCCCCTGCCACCTTCCAAGGGACATACATAACCATGGCAGCCCCTGGCTTGCACCCTTCTAGGACTCTCCATCACTCCTGGACTCAGGCTCATGTCCTTGTAGAACTGATCTCACCATTTATAACCTGTCCTTGTTTGCTGTCTCTGCAACATATCTTTCTACTCTTTAACTCAAAGTATTTCTATTTCTCTACACCGGCTATTTTCTCTTCCTGGAAGACTCTGATTTCCCTCAAGAAATGAACGAGCTCCAAGTATTTTATTTCCAGGTGTAGGAAATATACATTATTTATTTATAAAATTATATATATTCATATATTATAGATAAGAAATATACCTTATATGTAATGCATAAAAATGTCTATAAAATATCATTATATACCATATACACATGTATATCTCATGTCATATGTCTAAGTGTGTGTGTGTATATATATATATATATATATATATATATATAATGGAAGAGCCATTAATTTCAGGGTGCTGCTTATTTTGGTGTATAAAACAAAACTCATACCATGTGTTTTTCTAGTGTGATCTTCAAATAAAATCCATGTTAGTGAATATTAATCAAATCCCATACATGTCTCCATTTCAGATGTTGAAATCTTTTCTTTTCTCATCTGCCAACACCTCTGCACTTTCTTTGTTGTAGTTATGCTAGGCACCTCTTTGTTCTTCCTGGGATATTTGCCTGGGAGGCTGGGACAAGCTGTAAATAATAGTCATCATCATTATAAGAAATATTCTTTATCCACTCTATTTTTAGAGCTGTGATTAACTCGCCAGCAAGCCCAATGTGACCCTGGTAGTGCTGCCATGGTTTCTTGGGGAGAGTCTCAGGCTCTTGAATATTTCACCTGTCTCATTAGTGTCACTCATGCAGCGTGACTGCTCAGATGACAGCTGCTTCTTCCAATAAACTCCATCAAACTGCTTCCCATCTGTTAATGGGAGAGGAAACGGGAGATTTGAGAAAATATGGTGATTTTGATGTTGTTATGCATAAATGAATGGCCCTGTGTTTTTTATTTCCATGTTTCATCTATACCCAGGCTTTCATGAATCTGTTTAATGTAGTTGGTTGTAGAATAAAAAGAAAATTACCCTTTTATTACACATATTTAGACAATTCTAGGGCTTAAAAGATTCTCAAAACATAAAAACATCAGAGGTCATCTAATCCAATTAGAATTAGAGGAATTAGAGGTCATCTAATTCCTCATTTGGCTGCCAGAGAAACTGAGGCCAGGAAGGGAGGGTGGTTTCTGAATGCCACACTGCAAGTAAATAGCACAGCTGGGTGGTCACACAGTGCTGGACTCCAGGCTGGTACTCATACTCCCCTGGATGCCAAGCAAATATTCTTCTCCCTTCTGACTGGAGCACCAATGTTTTGGCTTGATCCCATCTGGGATACTGGTATTCATTCCATAAGTTACCTGGTTTCCTCCACAATTTCTCTTAGGTCCTAAATGATTTGATGATGTCTTGTTCCTATGATGCATGAATCTATGTGGTGGGAGGGTCAAAGCCAAATCTAAACACAAGCATCCAAAACTGCCATTCCAAACACGTAGAGTAATCTAAGGGGACAGCTTGTGGTAGTAAATTCTAGACTGTAATTGTAGCTCTTCTTTATTTGCTGTGTGATTTGGGTCAAGTCAGTAAACAAATTTTGTTTCAAAGCTTTCATGTATTTGCCATGGATAATAAAATACTTGTCCTACCTATCTTAGAAAAAATTGAGAGAATCAAATGAAACAGAAGTTATGAAGAAGGCTGTGAAAGTCTAAATAAGTAATGACCAATTCATGTGACAGCTGAATATATAGCTTGAGTGAATTGATAAGGTAACTTTAATTTTTGGAATTTGGTCAGGTGTTCTTTGGTTCTTATGTTTCCCCCACCAAACACCACTGAAATTTGAATGTTCTTTTAACATATATAAGAATTTATTTGGCACTTCTTATATGCCAGACACTCTAATAGGTGTAAGAGAAATAAGAAAGAAGCTTCTTGTGAATTCATTGACCAGGTGGGTAACGAAAATGAAAATACATAAATTACCTTGTAGGATAAGAAAATTTTAAGGAACATTAGGATAAGTATTCTACATCATCTATACAAGGATATGGAGAAAAAGGAATGATCTTACACCATTGATGGGAATGTAGATGGGTCCATCACCTGCAGAAAACAGAATGGAGGTTCCTCTGAAAAAAAAAAAGGGTCTACCATATGATCCAGCAATTCTACTCCTAAGCTTCTACCCAAAGAATACAAAGCACTCTTTTGAAGGAAAACATGCACCCCATGTTGATTGCAGCATTGTTTATAATAACCAAGTCATGAAAACCATTGAAGTGCCCAAATACAGATGAGCAGATCAGGAAGAAGTGGTATAGATACACAATGGAATACTACTCAGCTATCCATAAGGAAGTACTTACCATTTTTGGCAATGTGGTCAGAACTGGAGGGGATGATGCTGAGTGAAATATACCATGAGGAGAGAGACAAACACCTGCTGGTGTCATTTACATGTAGAATATAGAGAAACCAAACAAAGGATCAGATAAAGATTAGCTAAAAACATACTCTAGAAATCTGACTATAGAACTGAGGCCTCCAGGAGAAGAAAGGAGTAAGAGCAAAGTCAGGAGGGAGTACGGTGGCCATAGATGGCTGGTGCTTCAGTGGTGGGTGTGGTATAGTAACAACACCTAAAGAGGGAGATCCTATACTTATAAAACACAATAATGTAAACTGATATTATCTCAATAAATAAATAAAAATACATAAAATATTAAATTTTGTAAAAAATAAGAAAAAGATCATTTAGAAAAATTATTAAATTATGACTGATACAGGGAAAGAAAAAGGAAAATTTAGAAAGAACAACACATGCCTTGGAATGTTGATTTGCTTGTGACATTAAGAATGCCTGGTTTGGCAGATGTAATGAAGAATGAGATAGGAGATTTAGATGTTGTTCCTGACAGAGATGTTCTGTATTCTGATGAGCTTATACTTGTTGAAAGCAAATGGAGATTTTTTAGTAGCTCCAGTTTGATTTCCATATGCATTCATTTCCTCTTTTTTATCAGCGTCTATCCAAGTCAGGAGTCTCATTTCTTGTTCACACTAAAGATGCTTATTCCCTCCCAAGGAAAGTGTGTCCAAAGAATATTGTCATAAGTATCCACATCCTTGTCACCCAGAATATTAACATGTGTTATGTGTGCTTCACTTTTTCCCTATTAAATGACAGAGCATAAATAATGAGCTGATGTTGCCCTTACTTCCATGCTTAGCAGAAACTTCCAGAGTCAAATCACTTGTATTCTCTTCTTGAGGCACTGGGAGGACTACATATCTGTCTTCTTTGTAGGACTTTATCACTAGCCTATATTTTGGAGGCAGATGTAGGGACTCCTGGGGAACACTTAATTGCCCATGGGAGTACACTCATGACTGTAACCCTCCATGTTTTCCTTGACACTGAAGCGAAGCCCCATCACCACTAGTGCACAGTGGACATATCATAAGTCATCAATGAATCCTTACTTTTTGAGTCCCTGAGTTGCTATCATAACATGACCTTAACTAACCCACTGACACATCTCTCAGTGCCATTCCCACTCCTCCCCATCCACAGAGAATCATCACCACGAATTTTTCCATTTACCATTTTCTAAAAATTGGCAACTTAATATATGATATTATGTCACATTTTTCTTTTTCAGTAATTCTATCATATGTTATGATTCTTATGTCTTTTCACTCAATACTGTGGATTTTTATAACTATATGCACTGGTTACATAATTTCATAGTCTGTACATGTTCAGTTTTACAGATACTGACAAATTCCTCTTGAAAATAGTTTCACTATTTTAATACTCAGAGAAGAAATGCAAAATTTCACTTATATCCCTACATGTCTTTGTAACATTTCTATTGTCAAACTTTGTTATTTTTATTTGTGAAACTTAGTCTTAATATTTTCATTGACATTTTCTTTATTATCAATGAGGCTGATATTTTTTCATAAACTTGTTTATTTTTCAGGTTTTCTCTTTTATTAAATATTTGTTTATATCACTTGCAATTTTATTTAGTATGCCATTTATAACTATAGGTTAACTGTCAAATGTTGGTTTATTAGAATTTAAAAGAAATTCATTCTGAATACTTACCCACTGCTACTATATGTGCCACTAAATGCCTTCATTTTGTTGTGGCTTATGTTTGTGGTTTCTAGTGGTATCATATAGAAAGGGTTGATTTTAATAAAGCTAGTCTTCATTCTTTTCGAATTTATGCTTTGTCTCTTCTTAAAGTTTTTCCTGGTCAAGCTTCTAAAAGATTTTTTCCAACATTTTTGTCTAAACTGAAATTTTATTTTTCACTTTTGTTTACAGTTTGAAACATATAAAGTATTTTAAGGAGAATGACATAAGAAATTTATCTAATTATTTTTCTTTAGGAAAAGTCATTTATCATAGCACTATTCTTTCCACTTTGCTGTCTACTACCTCTCCCAACACATAGATCAAGTTCACATATATCCCTCTCTACTGCAGTTAACTGTGATACTTTGGTCACTAATTTATCCTTTTGGTACACCTAGACCATAGATAATATGCCCCTTTTTTTCTGATTTTCAAAGAAATTTCTTGACTATATGTAACCTTATTTCTTAATATGGACTTTAGAATATATATCCAGAAGAAACTCTTTGTTAATTTTAAATAGTTTTTCTTTTTGTTTGGTTTTCCTATATTGGTTGACTACATTAACTATATTGGGAAACTGCATTGATTCTGAATATAATACCACCATTTTCGTCAATAAACCATGCTCATTTATTTTCAGATGTCATTATTTTTGTGTTTCAATAGCAGAGTTGACTAGTTTCAACAGAGATCAAAGCCTAAAATATTTATTATCTGCTGCTTTAAAGATAAAGTCTGTCAACCCTTGATATAGACCATAGCATTAATTACAACCAAAGTTAGTTACAATTATTTCTTTCAAATCCTATACTTCTTACTTTATTTTTCTTATCTTGTTCTTTGGGTCCAAACCCTCAGTACAATGCCAAATAATGGCGCAATTGTATGCCTTCTTTATCTCATTTCTAGTTTACTGGCAATAATACTAGAGCTTCACCATTGTTTGTGGTTGTTTAATAAATTCTTAGTAGTTGCTTTTCTAAACTTACAGTCCCTTCTATTCCTAATTAGCAAAGGAGCTTTATCACAGATGACAGCAAATTCTATCTAATTTCTTTATCTTGAATGAGTTTTTTCATTAGTCTCTTTTAACTGAAATATATACTTGTGGATCTCCTGTTATTGAACTATTTTTGAAACCCTGTGAACAGTTCTAATTGAAACTACCAAGTTGAATTACTTTATTTTTATTTAGATTTTGGCATTTTTCCTTACACATGAGATTGGAATAAAGTTAAATTTTCTTCTACCTTTTGTTAATATGGGTATTAAAAATACTCTAGTCTTAGAAAATTATTCTTGTACTTCTCTTTTTTGTTTTAAAAAAATGCATTTAAAAATAGACTATCTCTTTCTTGAAACTAAAACTCTCTTATGAAATCTTAAATGCTGTGTCCCCTTAAGGAAGGACACTATAATTATCTATTCAATTTCCAGAATGAGACGGGTGTATTCAGGATTATGATTTTCCTTGAGTCAATTTTGATAATTAATATTTCTTAAGAAAATAATTTTATCTAATTATTTAGGTCTATTGGGAAACTGTTGCAATGCACTACTATATGTTTTCCTTTTTTACTGTTCTTTACAATTAAGCAGTAAGGTCATCATATCCCATGATTCATGGCTCATTTCAGTTAATTAACTTTTATCTTACTGTTTCTTATTTTCTAGTTTTAGAGGTATATTGATGCTTTTTCTAATTTCTTTTCTGGAACTCTCAACCCACTTTTAATCTGTATTATTTATTACAGGAAGTATACATGGTATACTAGGTAAAAGAAACTGGAGTAAATAGATCTTCAGTATGACATTTTATATAGTAATTGTGTTGTAGTTTACTGTCACTTTGGCATCAGAGGCACATATTTTCACTAGTGTCCTTGTTTTTCTCTTTCACATAATCGTTGGGATTTCCTACAGACTCATTCATTAAGTAGTTTCTGAAACTTACTATTTGTTCAGCTATCACTGTCTATTGTCATACATAAATCTTGTTGGTGTTATGGTGTTTGGAAAAGAAAAACTTTCTAGCCCCATGATGATATCTTACTTTTAGTTACCCTTCTTCCCTTCATAAGTGCTTCTCAGATTTCTCCCTTCTTTTTACATTAAGAGATTAAAAAAACAAACTAACTAACAACAACAACAAAAAAAAAAACTAGAACTAGAGGTGCCTGGTATTTCCCTTCCCAAGGCACATTAGACTTTTGATAGAATCTAAATTGACCAGTCTCTGGCAAAATTGTTTTCTTTAAGGACAGATTATTGTTCAAGAGGTCTCTGTGTGCTGGGTTTACTTTAAAATGGTTGTTTTCCTTTTCTTCCTGTAAACTTGAGGCAATTTTTCTGTGATCTTCATAGTGATCATCTCATCCAATTTCCAAGGAAAGCTGCTGTGAGGGATCCAACCTAAGGCTGGACTCCTAGGAGTTTCTAATATCTCAAATTATTCCTCAGTTTCGAGAAGTCAGCCGGTTACCCTCTACATGCTCCTACCCACCTCTACCTGTGGTTTCTGCTCCAGGGAAAGCTGGCATTCTCTGAAATATTCCACCTCTTCAATTTTAAGACTATATAACCTTGATTTTCTTATCAATCTATGAAAGCTTGTTCGTTTTTAGTTTGTTAAACTTTTGTTGCTGTGAACAAAAGAACTTGTGAATATTTCAAAGGTCCTCACAAAAATGAACTGCAAATAAGAATTCTCTAGCTTAGCTTTTAAAAAAATGTTTTTAATTTTGCTTACATTCTGATCAAAGACACATATTCCTTCGTGTCTTAATGCAAAATCATTTTTCAAAATGATTCTTGTGTGCTTGAAAAGAATGCTATTTTCATGTTGGAAGTGTCATGACTTTTTAACTGACCTAGTATTTTTGAAATTGATCTTTCTCAAATTGACCTTTTCTTACTTGGTGATTTCTACTTGCTTCCCTATTTCCACAAACATTCAAAAATATTTATTCTATAGTCTTTTGAGGACTGTTCTACTATCTTCAGGATTACTTGTTTCTCTTGCCTCTTCTTGGTCATTTATTTTCCCATCTGGTTTATAATTTTGGCTATGATCTTGTTGTCAGTGCAGATATTTTCCACGGAGACGCGTGTGACTTGCTTCTTGTTTGCATCTGCTGAGACTTCAAGGATTCAAACTTATGGGGCGAGTGTTTACTCTAATTTTGCTCTTTGGGGTTCTGAACTATTTCAGGTGGCTTAAATCTGGGTCCTTTCCTGTGTTCTGATTGCTTGCAGGTGTGTCTGTTTCCCTCCACTGGTCTAGGTGGATAGGAAGCTTCATTACAGCTTTCTTGGATTAAGTGGGCAGTACTTTTTCTTATAATGACAATACTAGTGGCTGCAGAATCAATTCAGGACATTCAGTTCCAGCTGCCCACCCACATGGAGCTTCTGGTTCCATTTCCTTCTCTGAGGTGGGTGGGGGGATACCTAGTCCCAGATGTTAAGAAATGGGGTACAATTCACTTTTCAGTTTTAACTCTTACTTACCAATTTTAAGATTCCCTTTTGTTTTTATATATATTTCTCAATTTAGAATAGCCTTTCAAGTTAGGCTATTAATTTACTAGCTAATTTACTTTACCACTTTTAACTCAACATTTCTATCATGTTTTGAAGAAAGGGAGTGTTTTCTATTTCAGGCTTGCTTTGTTTTTTAGGGGACAGGGAGACATGTGTTCTCTGAAGCAAACACCTAAGAAAGGAGGGCATTCTCTTTGTAGGTGTCTGGGAAATACTAGGCTGATGTTTGTTTATTCTCGACTCTCAGACCTTGAAATGTATTTAGCAAAGAAATCTCAGCCTGGTTACACAACTAAACATTTCAGCCCGTTCAGCTTTGAGTCACTGAGGCTGCACCTAACTCTCCAGTCCCTGCCCAGCTAGCGCCGACCCTGGTGGTGCCCAAGTTTATTATCGGGAGATGCTCCATCTGCATTGAGTACTCCCATTCCCCATGGTATCCTCTGCTATCCCTACAGGAAAGCAGGACACCTCTCCTTTGAGCTGAAGCTATGGTGTCTTCCCAAAGATTGTGACTTTCAAACAGTTGTCTCTTATTGTCTCTGGTCTTTTTTGTCACTCTCTAGGCTTGATGATTTTAGCTAGAATTTCAGATTAAGGGTAATGATAACTGAAGCTGGAAAAGACGGTCTTTCTGTCTCAAAAGTCCTATCTTTGGGTAGAAAAAAAAGTTCAATGACCTCAGATTTTTCCTAGAAATATGTCCCTTAGTCCACATTAAAAAACTTGCTTAAAGAAAATTATCTCCACCCTGAGGTTACTAAGTAATGTAGATGATGCTGTGTGACTTCATTAGTCTCTAATATGATTTTTCTGCTCATTTCAATTTCCAATAAGGAAAACTTTTTCAAGTGATGCATTTTAGAGGCTCAGGAAAAGGAATTATGATGGGTTTCTTCGTGGCTATTATCAACCATAAAAGAAAAAAAAATCAGCTAGTTTGCAATTTCCAAAGAAGTGGAGAGATTACTTTGTTAATGTCTATTCAGTTCATTTTCTATTTGGGGAATTGAAAATTTGAGTGTGGTTTCAGAGAAATGGCTGGAGAAAGCTTAAATTGCAATACAGTGGTGTGGCTCCAGCTATGGAATCTCTTTGAAGTTGCTTGCAGTGAACATGGGACTCTAAGAACTGGAGCAGTGTTCCTTAGAACTGCACACTATCCCAAATGAAGGCTTTGGGTAAAGATCACTATTGTCATCAAAAAGTCTTGTAGCAAGTGACCATCTTTGCTTAGTTCTCCACAAATGCTGAAGATATGCAAAGTCTCAGTTAGAGCCGGTGTATGAACGTGTTGATATCACAATGGGGACACAATCCTTTACTCGGCATATGTAGGTACCTGAATAGGCTAATCATTTACAGAGAGTTGGCTGCATTGAAATTTTGCTTCGGCTGAGGAAGAGCGCTAGAGAAAGGACTAGATAGGAGCCAAGAGTTCAGGGAATCCGCCTTAGCTTTGATGGCCCTTGGGGAAGGAATTGGGTATAACCACTCACCCTGGGCTTCACTTTCCTCATGGGAAGTTAGGCAAAATGAGTGAGTTAAACAACCTTATTGATGGAAAAGTCACATAGGTCTTCTTTACTTAGGGGCCATAAAACAAGAGTCCCTGCCTCCAAGAAGCTCAGTGTATTCAAGAAAAACAAAGAGCCACCAGACATGGCCAAAACCATGGCAACAGAAGGATTTCTGGCAGAGGCTAATGAACTGCTGCAAGATGACGTGGGTGTTGGAGAAGGTGGGCTTCCAGAGGGGCTTCCAAGGGAGGGACTGGGAAAGGTTTCTGGAAAGAAAGTCTCAGCACCAGCAGAAAGAGGAATCCAGACTGAGTGAAGACATGACTAAAAGCCAAGTTAGGACTATCGTCAACTTATGGATCCACCTCAGGGCACTGGGCCTGAAGCAGAGAGGGCTCCAGAACCAAAGGCAATAATTTCCATATAGAGAACAAGCCAGCAAGGTCTGCCAGGGAGAGAAAGAGATTGTTTCTCTGTGGTCCGAAAGGACAGAAGGGTGGAGTGGAGGAGACAGCAAGAGTAGTTTGCTGGAGAGTGCCTGCAGTGGCAGTTCAGCCCTGGGGTTGCAGTAACTTGTTGAATGACTATGGTTTGCTGTACCCTCCTGGCATCATGCACACAGCAGGCTTGTGCTTTGGGACAAAGACTTTTTCTGCTTCTTTTTCATTATGAGGAAGAGTTTTCTGTGAGAGCTGCATCCATCCGAAAGGAAATAGTTGGTGTGGCAGGGATTCCATTATCATGGGACAGGCTGCCCAGTCACTTGGCAAGGTTGCTGGGGGTCAGCTCTCTGCATGGCTCAGCTCCTTTCTTTGTGAGACCCTCTGTGTTTTAGTGAGAGCAGGCAAGGAGAGTGTACAGCTTGCAGAGGGCAGGCAGGGAGTGGAGGTTGAATGCCAGTCTGGAAATACACTGTCAACAAACAGTGTGCGGACCCAAAGGGGCCATTGATGGGTGGAGGTAGATTGCAGTGGCCTTGGCTGGTGAGAATGGGGTGGGAGGCGACCAGGATGGGGGGTTCACCAGGATGTGGGGCTGCCTAGGATGGGGTGCTGCCCAGGATTGGGGCTGGCCAGGATGGGGGTCAAAGAAAGCTAAGGTCCAGCGAGGCTCTGACAGGAGAACAGAACAACTGACTGAGGACTCACACACAAAGGGAAAGGGAAAAGGTGGCATGCCATTCTGGGAACGTGATACAAACTTCTATGAGGCGGGCACAACCTGGGGAAAAATGGATGAATCTCCCTGCCAAGTTCACTAGGCAATGGGAAGGAAACTCCCCTTCATAATTCAATGTCTCATATCTCCAGAGGGCATAAATGCTATTCAGAGTGCCCTATGAGGCCACAAACAAAGATTCAGTACTAGGAGAGGAGTAGCCTGAACTCAGAGTCAGAAGCCCACGGGCACTGCAGGGCCCAGCTGAGGGCTCAAGCAGCCTACTCTGGAGAGACCTGGTTTGTTCCTCAGACCTAGAAGCACAGACTCTGTCCTTCCTTCCTGATCGGAACTCTTAGACAGGCCTGGAGGCTCAGGGTGAGAGAAACTGAAGGGCAGGATAAAATGACTGCCCCGTGATTCTCTGGGTTATTTGCAAGGAAAACAACATTAATTTTAAAGGTTTTCAAAATAGTTACATTAACACAACCATATCAGTATTCTCAAGAATCTCAGGAATGGCCTTGCAATCCTCATGAGAAAATGCCACAGACTTGGGGGTACGCAGGGCTCCCCAGCAGGGAGCAGGGCTCTGGCTCAGGTGGACTTAACAGTAATTCTCAAGATGATTCTCAAAACTCATCACTGAGGTAGAAATGCTCTTTTGCTCTTTTTATTTTTTCTTCAGAAAAGAGAAATATTCTATTTAGATAAATTGAAATATGTATATTACTGACATAAACAAAAATATATTACTGACATAAATAATAGCCCAAATAAGCAACATTCAAGTCAAGTCCTGTGGACTTGGAATAACCCACACACAGAACCTTGCACATGACAAAAATACCTCTATAAGTATGAATTAGTTATACTTAACCCAAGAGATCAAGGTAGGTTAGGTTCCTGTCACGGCAGTATGCATTATGTAATAACCCAGCTGTGTTCTGGCCTGGATATGAAAGAAGGGACTGCATCTTTCTGGGGTTGGTAAGTCAGTCCAAGACATGTTCAGCTGACAGTGTCTAAAGATGTGGAGACAATAGGCCATGAGTCCATCACAGTCAAAATCTTCAACTATGACCAAACAGACTAGGGAGGAGAGTGTCAATGTAAAGTGAGGAGATGCCCTTGGAAGAATTGTAGTCAGGGCTGGTAAAGGTCTCTTCCCAAGGGCCATACATACTCCTCTTGGCCCTTGAGGTTGAAATGCTGCCATCCTGCAGCCAGATTCTCTCTTTGTCTCTTACTTGAGGTAGGAGGTTTCTGTGCCAACAGTGGCCTCCCTGCTATGCCAGTACATTCTGATCCACTGCTGCCACTGTACACAGTCTTACCATGAGGCCTTCTGGAATGTCCCCTCCTTGTGGACCCCCTTAGCACTATGCTGGGCACACAGTCCCACACTTGACAAAAGTTTCCCTAGTGGTTTTCAAAGTGAAGCTTGCAGGGTGATCAACTTCCTCTGCTCCTCTCAGGCACTGTCGCTAAGCCCCCAATCCCTGTTAGTCAAGAGCCTGGCATCTGCAAACAGAGAAAGCTGACAAGCAAACAAGGCCAGAGGCCACTGACAGCAGGCTCTGGAATTCCAAAAGGCATCAGCAATGATGGAGCCACACAAAGGCCATTTATGTGCCCTTTTAAGTCTCTTCTTTCTGTTTCTACCTGCTGCTTCTTATCTGATCTCAGGTCTCTGCCAGGGGGATGCTCTGGTTTCTCCTCATCTCCATTTTCAATGCCCATTCTCTGTACCCACTGAGGCTTAGCCCTTAACACCCAGAGCTTATGAATTCTGAACAAAGTGGGGGAAGAAGGGGAGCCTGGGAGGGGGCAGACCCCCCTGGTCCAAGTGAAACAGTGTTTTTTTGAGTTAGGGAGCTGCAGTATGTTGTCCTAGCTACTCTAATTTTGGAAGAAATTGTTCTGAGAAAGGGAGCAGGTAGATTAAAGGAAGAAAGTAAGATGGGTCAGTTACCCATCGGCTTCAGTGATTTCCTGGGGTTTGATCTCAGTTTGCTCTGCTTCCTGCTCATCTTTCTCTTTTTCTCCTCATCTCTATTCATTGAACGGCTACTACAGGAGGAAGTTCAAAGTTTAACTGTCACATCAACTTGGGTTTGCAGAGAAAAAGATAATTACTTTCTAAATAAATTTGATTAAATGGTCTTGTGCTGGCTAGCCAGCTTAAAACGAAACACACACACATGCCAAACATACATATACACATACACACCTTTTAGAACAAAGCAAACACAACCTGGTGTAAAATTAGTCTGTTCATAACATTCTAATTTTAATTTTATTAATCTCCCACCAGATAAAAGTCAGTCCATCATTTGGACAATCTCCCACACTCTGCTTCTCTGTGAGAGACAGAATTGGTAAAATGGGTTAGTTAGCATGGTCTCTGGCCTGGGGAAGGCATACCTTGGCATCACTATAGTCCTCAGGTTGCAGTGGGTGAAGCCCTCTGTTAACAGAACATGCCTGTTGTCTTCAGGTCTTCAGACATAGCCTCCCTGTCTCGTTGACTGCTCGTGGACTGTCTGACCTTTTGGTGTCAAAACTGCTTCTGGTAGGGAAATAGTCACTTCCCATTCAGAATCAGGCTTCCTAGCTTGATGCTCACAGGTCAAAGACCCTCAAACTGCTGCCTTAACTACTCTTAAGACTCTTCTCTTCCCATCTCAGTTTGATGTTTTTTTACCATCAAGGGTCCCTGACTGACTGCATCAGCCTCCAGAGGCAGCCTGAGATATTCCAGGGGGGTGGGGCTTTCTTTTTCTCTTTTCACATGACTACAGCTAAATATTGGTGGAAGGAAAGAATATTTTTCTCTTTACCTGGGGGGAAACCTATGAGCTCAGCCATCCACAGTTGTTTCTCAGTACACCAAGAGGAGGGAAAAATCACATTTGAAAAAAAAATCTCTCAAGGCAATAACTGGCTTGCAAGTGTGTTGCTTTGCTTCAAGTTCTATATTTCTGCATTTCCTTTGTCATGAGCCCTAGTCTCCAGTCTGGACTCTGCCTCTCTTTGTGTCTGTCTTTGTTACACACACACACACAGACACACACACACAGACACACACACACATTTCGAACCCATTAAGTTTACTGAAGTCCTAGTATTTGAAAAACACAGAAATCAAGTGCATGGTGATTTTCAGAATATCTTCTTGCTACTTCCACTGCTGATACTCTGCTGATGTGGCCTCAAATCTCATGGTAGACAGGAAAGCTACAGGGAAGATATCATGTCTATCACGTAAGGTAGAAAGGGTTAGAGAGACACCAGAATATCTACAGGGAGAATGAGATCTTCAGGCCTGTGCACTGTTAGAGGGCAAATCTGAAGGCTACGTGTCCAGGTACAGCCATGGCAATGAAGGGGCCTCTGATTCCTCAGATAGGGTCAAGCCCTACCCACCTCTGGGAAAGAAGACAGGAGATGTTACTGGGGTCAGGGCTGGAGTATGGGACAGATATGAGCTTCATATCTGTGGTCTTTGAGGAGACAGGGAGAGAAGAGGGGGTAGAAGGGACAAAAGGGAGAAGCTAAGGAAGAATCTGTGACTTTGAAACTGAGGGATGGAAAGTAGAGTGGAGGAGGAAGCAGGACTTCTGGGATGGAGATAAGACGACCTTCTACAGAGCCTCTGCAGAGAAATAAAGGAAAAAGAAACAGGAAACCATGGATAACCAGTGAGAACTGACGAGTAATGCTAAGAGGAAAAATGCATGAAGTGATGATGTACCAAGACACTGAGTACTGCATAATTAATAACCAGCAGGTGTCAAGCACACACTGGCTGTCTCTGCAAAGGTGATAGGTGCAATAACAGAGGGACCGCTGAAATTTCCTAAAACTCACATCACTTCTACTTCCTGAAATCTGCCTCTTCATGTCTGGTCCTCTCCTACTTATCCATTACCGCAATTCACATTCACCTCTCTTTAGACACTTGGGCTTCCTTGTGATCTCCAGATTCCCAAAAGTTGAAGGGAGGATTTCTGCTCTGCCCTCTGCTTGCCTCATTCACTCTCCTCACCAGTGGCACAGGTTGGTCTCCAATGCTGATTAGGAACGCCTTAAACTTTCCTGAGTCCTCCTAGCATTGAGGTTATACAGACATACTGTACTTGTGGTTCATGAATGAAGGACTCTAGCACATACACATTTCCAAATACCTAGCACAAAATTTCCTATTCTCATGTTAAAAAGTAATAGACTTTCAGCATCCCACTCAACTAATAATGAGCCAGGGAACCATGGTTGGTGTGCATGACATCCCAAGGTTTTATCTGTAATGGTAGCCTAGTATTTTCTTTCTTGTGTCAACTTAGTTGGCTTTCAGTTTCTAGATGCTCCAACAAGCCTTTGCAGGGGGCACCTCCATCTTTCAAGAAACAACGGTACTTCTAGTCCCTCCCAAGCTTCAAGTTTCTCTAACTTTTCCCCTCTTCTCCCAGCTAAAAGAATTTCTGCTGTGAAGAGCTCTTGAGATTAGGTCAATTTCAGCCTAAATATTTAGCCATCTTAAGTTCAACGTTGCCATATGATACAACATAATCATGGATGTGAAGTCTCACCAGAGTCACAGCTTCTCAGGGTCAGATGCGATGACTGTGGGTGCTTTCCTACTATACCTTCTAACTATCATTTCCTACCCAAGAATATACTCTTGGCAGGTGATTGGCAGAGGAATGTCCATCTTTTCAGAAGGTCACATGTTCTTCTGCAGACATTACTCAAGGGTCAGTGTCCCCCAAACTAAAGATCCCCTAATGTTAATGAAAACAGATAAAAGATGATAGATGCCCATACACATGCTGATAAAAGTTCAGAACAAAAGAAAAGAGTAATTTTTTAAAGTTTCCAAAGATAGAGAAAGGAATCAGAATCTTTACCAAGGTCAAAAATTAGACTACTGCCTAACTTCAGGTTGACAATGTTGGATGTGCAAAATAAGGGGACACGCTTTGCTTTTCCAGAGTCACACAAAACAATTATTTTGAAGCTAAAATCTGAGAACAGACTCAAACTAAGATTTATTATTTTTATTTCTTTTAATTTTTAAAAAATAATTTATTTATATATAAATTTCACATCTCTGTGATCTCTAGGGTTCACCTCCGACTGTTCCCACCCTGTCCCACCCCCCCAGTTGTGTACTTCAATTTGGTTGTTGGCTTGTTTTGAGTTTTCTTTTTGTTTATCTTTCCCATGTCCCATATAGTAGTAAAACCATTTGGTTTCTTTTTCTTTTTGACTTGTTTCTGCTAATATAAATTCTTCTAAGTCCATCCATGTTATCATAAAATCATCCAATTTGTCATTTTTAATTGATGAGTAATATTCCATTGTCTATATATACCACATTTTTTTATCCACTCACCTGTTTTCGACATTTTGGTTGCTTCCATGTCCTTACAATTATAAACAGTGCTGCAGTAAACATCCGAGTACAGGTATCCCTTTGTACCCACATTGAAGTCTCCTTTGGGTAGAGTCCCAAGAAAGCAATTGCTGGGTCATATGGTAATTCCATTTTCATTAATTTGAGGGTCCTCCATACAGCTTTCCATAGATGTTGGACCAGTTTACATTCCCACCAGCAGTGTAAGAGTGTCCCCTTCTCTCCACATCTTCGCCAGCACTTGTTGTTGCCTGTTTTATGAATGTGGGCCATTCTCACTGGTGTAAGGTGGTATCTCATTGTGGTTTTGATTTGCATTTCCCTTATTGGTAGAGACTTTGAGCAATTTTTCATGTGCCTGTTGGCCATCTGTATTTCCTCTTTGGAGAAGTTTCTTTTTAGTTCTTCTCCCAATTTTATGATTGGGCTTCTTGTTTTGCTTTTGTTTAATTGTGTGAGTTCCTTGTGGATCTTTGTTATTAAACCCTTATCACTCTTGTGGAGGGCAAAATTTTTTTCCCATTCAGTTTTTCCCATTCGTCTTTTCTGTCATCTCTTTTGCTGTATAGGAACTTTTTTGTTTGATGTAGTCCCATCTATTTATATTTCCCTTTTTTTTTTTTTTTCCATCAGTAGATTTTTCCAGAAAGGGGTTTCTGAATTGTACTTCCTGGAGGGTTTTTCTCAAGTTTTTTTTTTCTGTGTATGTTATGGTTTCAGGTCTGATATTTAAGTCTTTTATCCATTTTGAGTTGGGTTTTGTATAAGGTATGAGGATGTTGTCTTGATCCATTTTTTTGCAGGTCTTAGTCCAATTTCCCCAGCACAATTTATTGAAGAGGCAATCTTTGTTCCTATGTATGTTTTTCCCCCCTTTGTCAAAGATTAGTTGACTATATGTGTGTGGTTTTATTTCTGAGCACTCAATTCTGTACCATTGGTCTGATTGTCTGTTGTTGTACCAGTGCCATGCTGTTTTAATTATTATGGCTTTGTAGTGTAACTTGAGGCCTGGGATAGTTGGCCCTCCATTCTCTTTTTTGGCCAGGAGGCTTTTTGATATTTGAGGTCTTTGTTATCCCATATGAACTTCTGTAATTGTTTTTCTATCTTCAACTAAGATTTAAATGAGGAGATAAAGTAATGCAGTGGGTTATGCAAGTTCATGCACAAGTCACCATTCAGACTCTTTCAATGGACAGACGTGACTTGTTTCAATGAACAGGCTTGACCTGTGAGTCTAGCAAAATGCATAATAAATTTCAAAACAGAAGGTGCAGTTTAAAAAATATTAGCTTTGCAAAAACATGAAATAAATAAATAACCTATCACCAAAAAAGCATATCATCAAGCATCAGCAACCAATAAAATTAAGGTTGCCATGATTTTTTTGCCTAATATAAAAGTATTTCTGCACACCCTGCATCTGAATGGAGAAAGAAGCTAGCATCAGAGAGAGGAAGAAGTGAAACTTACTCATCTTGTTGAGCTGAATGAAGGATGTATATACCAAATGGGTCAGAGGTTGTTTGGTGGAGAGACAATTTAAGGATTTTCAGCATCAAAATTTAAGTAGGATGTACAAATACTAAAATACCGGAGGAACAAAATCAGCAAAGAAAGAAAGCTCAATTGATTAAAATGAGATAAGGATAGAGAAAGGAAAGAAACACTGTGTAAATGTACTAAATAGAAAGTATGATTGCAAAGGTACCTAGCCAGAATGACAATGATTGTGGAAGAGAGAGGCTGTGAGACTAGATGTCAGCTCTAAACTGTTTATAAGCAGCACTCAGAAAGCAAATCATCAGACACACCTATCAGCCACTAGTATATTAACATCAAGCATCTTGCAGTACAAAAGTTAAATTGGCAATATTAATTTTTCCAAGAGCATAAAGTAAGCTTTTTCTAAGCAAAATTAGATGTTTAATAACAATCCAACTATTATTAGAGAGATGTTTAATAAGCATGATTAGAAATTCTGAAACATGGATGTTTAGACTTCTAATAATCTCGAAAACATGCAAGAAATGCTGACAAGTTAAAAAACAAGCAGACAAATCTTCATTCAGGCAGGGCATTTAATACATATTTTCTGAATTTAGCAGATTGAGTAAATAAATAAGAGGGCCATTTGAGCTAACCAAGCCTGCCCACCACGGTGGGTGGGCCACAGATGGGTCCCTGGGATACTGATGAGATATTGATCCCCTTGGCCATGGAGTGATCTGGTGGAACTGGAGGCAGCCACAACTCTGACTCAAGGGCCTCAGACCTCAACAACCTTTGTTTGTTTTTCAATGGTGCCCATCAAATACATTTCTATATGGGTTATATAGTGACCAGAACAAATTTGGGAGTGACTTGGGGTAATTAAATATCATAGGATGGAACATGTATGCATGTAGCATGCATATATTTGTGTTATATGTGTTTGCACATATTTTTTATCTCATCAACTTGAATATAAAACTTAGAGGCGCAATCTTGTAAAATTAAAATTCTTGGTTTGTTAAAAAAACTTTCAGAGATGAATATGTTAGGTCCCTCCCTTCCTACCCCCACCATATAGTACTTGTTCCCCACCAGGAAAACAATTCATGAATTCACTATTCAGCACACAGAAGGACAAGAGTCATGGATCATCTTAATAGCTGCCAGAAGACACTTTTAATTTACAAACACACACACACACAGACACCCTCTGGAAGCTAACAATAGCAGGAAACAGCTGACTTCCATAGAGCAAATCTACACGTTTTCACAATTCACTGAATAATAAGAGGCATAAATATTGAGAGAAAATATATTTAAAACCATTTAGTTATTTTAATGGTTAATATTAACATACAAGAATAACAAATTTTGTTAGGTGGCTAACCTCAAGAGCAACATAAAATCTTGATAAATTGCAATATGGAATAAATTTTATTTGGATATTATAAGGGCAATGCACTTTTGTGACCACAGAAATGAATGAAAACTACCTGGGGAAAATCCTAAAAAAATTATGCATAGCCCATGTGAGTAAGTTAGGAAACTATTGAAGGTTATGAAAAGAACAACTGAATTGAAAAGATGTAGTCTAAAATATCAGTTCACCACTGAAATATAAATAAAATGCAACATTGCTCAGAGTCCCAACAAATTAAAAAAATATTACCTCAAAGCAGGTTGAAATGTTTATATGGAATTTAAAATAAATACTACCAATCCAATTGACCAAGCATGACTGATGACATAATTAAAAGCTCAAACCTTTCCTTTTAAAATATGTTCAGAGAAGGTAGTTTCTCCCTACTTTTATGAAAACTCCAGTATGTATTTATTCTCATTCTTGGACAATAGTTCTACCATCACCTTAAACCCCAGCACAATCCCACGGCTAGGGTTAGATTTTGGAGTCTCAGGTCTAAGTGTGTTCCAAAACTGAATTTAGAATTAATTCTCCTCTGTACTCCAGCATAATCTGGAGCAAGGAAACCCTGCTCCCACTGCTCTTTTTCCCTTCTTTTCTGGTCCCCTCCCTACACTCACTGGTTAGGTGGTTCAGATTGGATTTGGAGGTGTGAAGAGGGGACTAGAAAGGGAATGGGAAAGAGATACTAAAAATGGAGCCTAGGCAAGGTGGCTTCCAGTCACTGAACATGGGAGACTTTCACTGTGGACTCTCTCTGATTTTATTGTAGGCTTTGGGGGACCACATCCCTAAAGAAGCTTCATCTGTAGTTTCCAAGCATTTAAAAATATCCTTCTCACTCTAACTTAAAAACTTACTTTGTTTTAATTGGGAAAGGATATTTATTTTTTAAATGCTAGTTTTTGAATTATCACATATATTTGAATGATAGCAATTATCATTGGATATTTTTTCTTCTGTGTCTTGCTAATGCATTAGATTGCTTGCATAGATTTCTTAAAACTGAATTCTTTTTGCATAACTAAAATGAATTCTATGTGTTCCATTTGCTAAAATTGTTCATGCATAGCAGTTTTGTTTCTAAATTGTGAAATTATGG
>PVHY01020438.1:0-25565 GCA_004024945.1 Uropsilus gracilis | reverse complement strand
GGGGGGGGGGGGGGGGGGGGCGCTAAGAAACTTCGCACTTGGGGCAGAAACACGAGTGCCCCCTCATCAAGCCCACCGAATGCTTGAGCGTGGACCGTCTCTGCGCGCCGTAGGAAGGCTGGGCCGAGCCGCGTAGATGCCAGGCCCGGCAGTGTCCCGCTGCAAGCTGGGGTCGTCTGCCGCGGGCCGCCCGCCCCGAGAGAAAGGCTGACTTGGCTTTGGCTTCTGCTTGCGTAGGTCGAAAGAAGGAGGCGCCGTCAAGCTGTGGGACCAGGAGCTGAGGCGCTGCCGGGCCTTCAGGCTGGAGACCGGCCAGGCCACGGACTGCGTGCGCTCCGTGTGCAGAGGCAAAGTAAGCTGGGGGCCGCGCCCCCTCCGGGCCCTGCCCCCTCCTGGCTACGCCCCCTCCAGGCCCTGGCCGCGCCCCCTCTGGGCCCTGCCCCCTCCGGGCCGTGCCCCCTCCTGACAGTGCCCCCGCCTGGCCACACCCCACCTGGCTGCGCCCCCTCCGAGCCCTGCCCCCTCTGGGCCCTACGCCCTCCGGGCCACGCCCTTCTGGCCACGCCCTCCGGGCCCGGGCCCGCCCCCTCCGGGCGGCGCCTCAGCCCAAAGCTTCTCCCTACTCTGGACCACGGTGGACGGAGCTGGACTTCCTTGTCCACTGGCTGAGTCCGCCAGAGCAGCAGTTGGGGATGTTGGGGGGCGGTGGGGGGGGGTTGCGTGCAATGCATTTATAAGTTAGGCTTCCATTTACACTCGTGTTAAGCAAGCCCGGCCCTTTGCTCTCACGTCCAGGGCGCATCTCTTTGGGGCGCTTCAGGCGGAAATGCCAGATTCAGGCTCCGGGAGCAGCCAGGGCCAAGGGCGCCTCCTTGGAGGGGTCCATGCCGCCGCCCTGCGGGGTCCGCGTCTCCTGAGGTCCCCCTGGTGGCGGGACCCTGTCGTGCTGCGCGGGGAGCTGGAGCCGAAAGAGCGCCCCCAGCGGGTCCGTCTTCCCCCCGCCGGCCGGGCGGCCCATGAGCCGCAGTAACCGCCTAGTCCCGCCTGCGTTTCAGGGCAAGATTCTAGTTGGGACGAGGAACGCGGAGATCATTGAAGTCGGAGAGAAGAACGCAGCCTGCAGCGTCCTGGTTAACGGCCACGTGGACGGGCCCATATGGGGCCTCGCGACACACCCTGCCCGCGACCTCTTCCTGTCTGCCGCCGAGGACGGGACCGTCAGGCTCTGGGACATCGCTGACAAAGTAGGTCCGACCAGCTCCCGGGAAGAGCTTACATTTCAGAGGAGGGGGCCGGGTGTGGTGGCGCGTGCCTTTAATCGCAGCCTGCGGAGCGCGACCGGGGCTAGGAATCGCTTGAGTCCGCGGGTTCGAGACCCGCCCGGGGCAACGTAGCAAGACCTAGTTAGACCAAAAACAAGCTGGGCGTGGTGGCGCGCGCCTGTAATCCTAGCTACCTGGGAAGCTGAGGCTGGGGATGGCTTGAGTCCGTGGTACCCCTGGCAACGAGAGCCTGCGGTTCCACGGGCAAAACTAGCGAGACCTCGTCTCAAAAAAAGAGGAAAGTTTCTAAGACGGAGCGAGTAAGCCGAAATCGCTAGCACCGACCTCAGAGTTCGGTCGCGCCGAGTCAGGGGAGCCCGGCTGAAGTCTAGGTGCTCTCCGTGCAGTCCGAGCGTCTCTGACTCTTTTGCAGAAGATGTTAAACAAAGTGAACCTGGGACACGCCGCCCGTACTGTGTGCTACAGCCCGGCGGGGGACCTGGTGGCGATTGGCATGAAAAACGGAGAGTTTCTCATTTTGCTGGTGAGCTCCCTGAAAATCTGGGGCAAGAAGAGAGACAGGCGGTGTGCGATCCACGATATCAGGTTAGCGAACGCGCGCCACGGGCTTCCTGCGCTCACCGCCCCCCGACCCAGCTCGCATTTTGCCCTCCTCCTTAGCCGCGCCTTCCTTCAGCCTTGTAGCAGCGAGAGCCGAGAGCCGCGTCCCGGCCACTCCCCTCCCTGAGGCCACGGGCAGCAGCCCTGGCGCTTAGTGAAAGCAGATGCTCGGGGAACGTTGGCCAAATAGGTGTCGTTTTAGACATGTCAGTAGTTCATCTCGGAAGCCTCCGCCTGGAGAACCAGTTCTCACCCCCGAGAGCGCCCGGCTCTCCCGGCTCCCGTGCCTCGAGGCCTCTTACGTCTTCCATTGAACGGCTAAGCCTCAAAATCAGTCTCAACTAACCTAAACCTTCCCGGAGTTGTTTTCAGTACATGAGCCGGTTTCCACAGCGGGCCCCAGTTCCTGAGCCCTGCTGTGGAATCATGTCGTTGAAGCCAGGCCTGGCAAAAGCGAGCACTTTTTACCAGCAAAGCCCTTTCGTAGACGAACCTGGCCCCTGTGTATATACTGCAACATGTAACCCGGTGCTGGTAGCTTCCCGTGGCACCCCCCCCCTCGTCCCCAAGGTTCCCTGGTGTTTTCTGACGACGACGTTGTCTCTTTGCCATGATAACTAAGCAAACAGCAGAAAAACAAACAGAAAACCTTCTTCCAAGCTACCTGAGTTCGACTGGCCTGAGTCCTCTGCTGTGCGGAAACAGCTGTCCAGACGCAAGAGCCCCGTGTCACTTAGTTCCGTCATGGATGGAGGCTGCTTAGAAACTGAGAAATTGTCTCACTAGATGACAGTTCAGGAACCATTCAAGTTGCAAACATAAATATTTGTCCTTTACATAACCAGTGTATTCAGTATCAGGTGAATCTGTGAGCGGCCTTACGACCTACACCTCCAGGAGTGCGCGGCTGCGTCACGTAATTTATTCTCGAAGGTTTGCTCGCAGAAGAGCTGCTGGTGTTAAATTATTCGTGCGATTTCATGTGGCATAAACCATCTTTCATGTTTTGTTCCACATTCAGATTTAGTCCAGATTCCCGGTTTCTGGCCGTGGGTTCCAGTGAGAACTCGGTGGACTTTTATGACCTGACACTGGGCCCAGCCCTTAACAGAATCAGCTGCTGCAGGGACACCCCCAGCTTCGTCATTCAGATGGACTTCTCAGCAGACAGCAGATACCTCCAGGTACAGAACCATCCTCTGCGGAAGTTCTGCTTGGACTTTTTGTTAGCAAAGGCATTTAAAAGGCGAAAGATTTATACGATCTGAAGAGAAACCAGAATATAGCAAAGGCATTTAAACTGAATTTCAGCTTCTGAATTTGCCGGTTTAACTGTTTCTGCAGAAATTCTTTAATATTCTAGTTTTTTTTTTTTTTCATTTTTCTATTAGATGCCTGTAGTCATCTTTTACTGTATTGTTAGAAACATTAATCAAGGGCCAGGCGCATTGGCGTGTGCCTTTAATCCCAGCCTAAAGAGAGAGGCCAAGACTAGGGATGACTTGAGTCCGCAGTTTTGAGACCTGCCTGGGGCAACATAGCGAGATGTAGTCCCAGAAGATAGCTGGGCGTGGTGGCACACGCCTGTAATCCCAGCTACCTGGGAGGCTGAGGCAGGGGATCGCTTGAGTCCTCCCCTGGCAACATAGTAAGACCTATCTCAAAACCAGGAAAAAGAAAAAGTAACCAAGTAGCCCTTTGGGTCTTGCCTCTCACATGGAATTCTTGTCCTGTTTTAACACGCTGCCAGGTCTCCACTGGTTGCTATAAACGGCATGTCTACGAAGTGCCTTCTGGAAAACATCTGATGGACCAGGCTGCCATTGACAGAATCACATGGGCCACATGGACTAGGTAAACACTTGTTCTGTTCAGGAGGGCGGGGCAGTTGCGGCCTATTTCTGAACAGCAGGGAGTGATGATTGTGAAGGGCCTGTCTGTGTGACAGGATCTGTCTCTTCGGCAGCATGCTCACTCTGGAACACACCTCGTGTTTCTCAGGTTCTTTTAAAGAAAGAAATCCAAGTTATCACCAAAAGATGCTCTAATATTTTCCTTAATATCGGGGTTTAAGAGCAAGTAATAAAACATTTTGGCAACTGTTACTGTTACTGTTAGGCAACTGTATTCCCTATCGAAAGGATAGAGGATGCTATCTTGTAGGTGTTACAAATACAGCTTTATAAATTTGTTCAGATTTGACTGTTCCTGCAAAGCTTCCATCTTTTCAGTTGGCGAAAAATGCCATCAAACATACAGCATCACATTTGATTTTAAAGATTATTCAATCAGCTCTCAGTAACTGAACTTTTAAATGTAACTCATTAAAATTCAAAAACCTCACTAATAGGGAGTGAACTTCCCTGACAAAATTCAGGCTTCTCAGTAACTTCCCTTCTAACTTCCTGTATTTCAAAGGACATAACGAGGTACTTAAACTAATTACCAGGAAATTCTGTCCGATATATAGTAAAACCATTTGCTGTATAATTTTGCTTTTCTCCTCTTTGGTCCAGTATCCTGGGAGACGAAGTGATGGGGATTTGGTCCAGACACGCTGAGAAAGCCGACGTCAACTGTGCCTGTGTGTCTCATTCGGGAATCAGCCTCGTCACAGGAGATGACTTCGGCATGGTGAAGTTATTTGACTTCCCGTGTCCTGAGAAGTTTGTAAGTTTGTCATCTATCGTTCCGTTCCGTTCAAGAGAAAAATATTTTTGAGCATGTGTATTCTCATGTCTATTCCTGTACATACTTACACTCCCATGAAGTAAAACACTTCTCTCAGGTTGGGGAAAAAAAGCAATGACATTTTTAAGTGAGCCATTAACCACAAGGCTCGTTGGGTTATGGACTGAAATCATGCCTTCAAGGCCCGTAGGAAAAATATTCCTGCACCTGTCAGTTTCTTTACACATCCATCCATACGTGCATACTGGACACTGGAATTTTTTTTTTAACCTTAGCTAGTGTATAAATAATGCCAGCGCACGAGGAGCACTGTATCTTTTCAAGTTAATGGTTTTGGATAAATACCCTGAAGTGGAATCGCTACATCATAAGGTGCTTAAGAACCACCAAACTGTTTTCTGTGGTGTTTGTACTATGTGTTTCATCTGAACTTTATTCCCCATTTAGAGGTCTGATCATTTGTACCTTTTTCCCTACATAATTTAACAGCTAAAACGTTAGTGTCTTGATCTGAGAAACAATTTGTATCTGTAAAGTTCTTCCCCAACTTCCTTAGTCCACTTGAAAATAAAAACTGTTACAAATACATGTCCCCCTTGCCCAAGTAACACTGTATCTTTGAGACCCACTTTAACCTGCATGAGTCTTTTCCCAAACCTTTAAGCGGTTACCAAGTTTGAAATGTTTCCCCTCACAGAGAAATTTTCAGAATACCTGGCGACACCTGGCTGGCCGGATAGCCCAAGGTTAGGTGCAAATCCACTGCTAGCTGTAGAACAGCATTTAACCATCGGCTGTCCTCTAACTACTTTTCTCTCCAAAGCCCTGGTGATGGACTCTAGTCCCCGAGTGCCTTATGTATCTTCAGTTTGTTTGTTTTTCAGGCAAAGCACAAAAGGTTCTTGGGTCATTCACCACATGTGACAAATATTCGATTTACCAGTGGTGACCGACATGTTGTCAGTGCTGGAGGTGATGACTGCAGGTTGGTATGTTTCTTAGCCCAAGAACTAGTCTAGCGCAAGAACTAGAACTATTTTAGCTTCAGTTTAGGACTCGGCCAGTCGGCGTAATCAGGTAGCATAATCATCAGGTGACTCCTTGGCGTCAAATCCTGAAATGCAGAATTAAAGGACCCAGTGAGATAAGTGCTTAGACATCAGGCATTACATCCGGAAGCTTAACTGAAAAACCTCTGCCGATGTAGACAGTGAATTCACTTCCTTCTTCTCTGACTGCAGTTTGTTTGTCTGGAAATGTGTACACACGCCTCACTGAAAGATGGATGCTAAGAAGACCACACCAGTGACCAACAGCCCCGCCAGACCAGTCTACAGAAGAAGGGGGAGCAGAATCAGACCCTGCACGGGCAAGTGGTGCTAACCTTGGACTGCTAGTAGGGATAATGCCCACTGTCATCAGAACCTGAGGTTGAGATGTTCACAATATTTACTGTATGCGTTGAAATAACTTCATAACCCATGCACTGCCAGGTAACTATCTCAAGGAAGGATCGAATGAATACCTGATGGTGAAAGCCAGCCCCCCATCTCTGGGGAGTGTGCAAATTTGGCTGGCAGACTTGATGGGAAGGGTTAAGGGAGAACACGCCTCAAGAAACCAAAACCTTAAAAACCCAACATGGATAATTTTCATCTTTTTAGCAAACCTTCTTTTGCAAATTATATTTTATTTTCACAGATCATGCTTAATGAAGTATTTCATCCTTGTTTACATTAGAAAGGAAAACACACCACTCTATCCTAACGGATCACAGTTTTTAAAAGCATCTTCCGTAAGGAGACAGACACACTAGAAAATATTCTGCTTACGCATTAATAAAGCCCTTTCTATAAAGGACATCTTTAGTGTCCTGGCAGTTTTAAATTCAGGAACAAATCCAAAGGTGGAAGTATGTGATTACTGTATTTTCTTTTTGAGCTGTTAACCTTTAATGTTCAGATGTTCAGTCATTTCTATGATTAAAGCATTAAAACATTAGAGCCCCATTAATGGAAAAGTATGAGGAACAATTTTCAATGCTGTACAGTTTTTTAAGGTTTTAGATAGCAATAGTATTTAAGATGTAGACTACTAGGAACATTTGTTCACATGTAAAATGAAGAATTAAGTTCACAAAGTTATACAGTTTAGTAACTTGAAATTTTTATAGCTTTTTTTCTATTGGAAAACTTTGAGTTCGATATCTATACCACCCATACATAGGCTAACTTCCAAAGTGAATGAATACAGGTCATCTACATGTACAATTTGTCTATAAAAATTCCTTTTTGGTGGATGGATTGGGGCTGAAATTCTTAGATCTTTATTTCTATTCACTTTTAATGCTGCCAAAGATCAGTACTTACCATTCAGGAATCTACTGTTTAGCCTATCTGTAAACTGCTATTTTAAAATATATTTTTCTAAATGTGAAGAAGTTTAAGATGCTCCATTGGTCCTATGAATATTTTAATGTGTTAATTATCTATGTAGCATCATAACAGACACCCACCCCCCTCCTCGCCACCCCCTTTCATGTTTCTGGAAATGTTTGGTTTAATAAGATTCAGGAAGAACCCTCAATTTTCTCTATCCAATACACCTTGTAAATACTGCGAACACAACTGGCTGAATTCTATCACAGAAAGCGTTACTAACCAGTGACTGAACCTGACCTGTTGAAAGCTCTGATTAGTTCTGTCTGAAGGATTCGGGCATTGAGAAGCCTGAGATGTAAAAGATGCTATTCTTTCATTATTTATATGGAATTACCTAAAATTAAGCCAAAGTCTAGATTACACCATCATTAAATTCCTGTTCATTTAGATTATATAAAGAAAGGCTCAGTCAGTGCATTTTAAAGTGCATGGGGGGAATTCCCTAAAGCTTCAATCCCCTCCATTTTTGAGCTGGTTACAGTTTCAAATTCCGTCCTGAGTCCTGTGCCAGCCTCTGGTTAAAGAAAAATCAATTTCCCATCTATAGTTCAAGTAGAAAGTCTAACTATAACCTTAAGTAGGGCAAAACCACTCTCACTGCTTTTGTTCTCCCCAGTGGCCAACTTGGCCAGCACCTTAATCACTGGCATCAGCTTGACAACTGAAGGTGGTGCCGATGTTCAGTGGTCAGCCCACACCCATCTTTACTAAGGGAAGATGAATAAAAGTGATGGGCCACGCAGAGTCTGCGTGACTTTCTTCCTGACCCACAGATTTGTGTGCGCGGTGTTCAACGACACTCCAAACTCTGAAACCTGAGCTGTCTCCGGCACTGCTAGCCTCAGTACGTTACATGCATGCCAAAGCCACCGTACACCCAGCGCCACTCGCTGTACACAGCCAGCCAGTCACAGTCCCCTTGCCCGTGATCCTTTGCTGGTGAAATACTGTCAACCCCCTTAGCTTGCCCATTCCTAAGCAATTGAAAAATAAGATGAAACGCAAATGTGTCTCAGTGTCTATTACGTAGCCAAAACAAAAAAAAAACAAAAAAAACCCCCAAACTTTAGCATGTTACTTCCTTGTAAAATGGGAAACTAAACTTAATCCCTTGTTTCCCACTTCTTTATAGAATTATACCATTTATAAATGAGAATATAACTATATACCATTTATGATACTGTTCTAAAATTCTGGAAATGCGGTTTTCTCCCACAAGAGATAGAAAGTGTCTCATGTAACATTGGAATGAACAAATGCCTTAAATTCAACGGCAGACACGTTCAGAATGAGATGGAATTGTCACTTCACCCAGGCCTAGCCTTCGCCTAGCTGTATGCTCCTGTGTGTGTGTTCTTTCCTTTCCTAATGTTTAAGTCTTCAATTCTCTCTCCTCCCAATGGGAAAGCAATGGTCACAAAATATTGATCTGTTGGTTTTCTGTTCTTAAACCTGGGTTTCCACATTTTATTTCCCCTTGAACATATGACTAAGCAAGTTGATGAAATTGTTTTGGAAAGTTTAATTTGGTCCTCAATGTCTGATTTTTTTATTATCCCAATTGCATTAAGTTACTCTTTTGTAACCAACTTTTAGCTTTAAAAAAAAAAAAACTATAGATCGCCTTTCTGACCTGTCTTTTAATTCTTAAGCATTTGACACTTCTTGCCTTAATTTTAAAAACCACGGAGAACTAATAGTCCAGAAGCTTAGTCCTAATTTGCAGTTTACCCACCTGGTCTCTGTAACTATATAGTCTGCTATTTAAAACATACTAATTTTTACATTAAAAATGATCTTCAGTAATAACTAAGTATATTTTCTGTGGAATCATTTCTGCAAATGTTATTTTTCATCTGAAAATATAAAGCTGTGGTCTTTGTGAATTTAACATGTTTTCTGATATTTATGTATATAAATGTAAACAATTTTGTATAATTTTGTGATAACTGTATTTCCCCAAAATATTCACTTACAAGGCATAGAAGTAAATGAAAGTCTTTTAAGGAATTGTTTATACTTTCTGCACTTGCCATTCAAACTGGCCTCACCCTCTATGCCCACCACCCACTCACACTCAGAAAACAAGACTACAGCTATCTGGGAGCTACTTACTAAAGTGGCATCAACCCAAGAAGCCTGTTTTATGCTTTTCAAACTAAATTTGTTTAAAAACTAAAAACAATATTGAATGACTACTGTAAGCCTTGGCACTTTCGGCCACTTTTGTTCTCATGGTGGTTGACAAAGGCCTTTGGGAAAAGTGGAAGCAGTGCCCCAATGTTCAGAATGAGGACGCCCCGGCGTTGTCTCTTCTCTCCACGCGTGCAGCAACACTGTCGCCTCAAACTGGGTCACGAGTAATGAAAATATACTGGTCCGTGCTGATCCTTGAAACAGCGTGTAACAAACACATCTCAAATGTTTTAATAGAATTTAACTTTTCCTTCAACTGTTCTTTTCATAAACACCCAATGTTGAAACCACTTAATAAGCTTACAAACTTGAAAAATTAGACACTTCACATAGGCAATAAACTTCATATTATGAAAGCAATATATTCCAAGTCGCAAAGATTTGACAAGTTCTGTAGATTATCTTTCTTTCATCCATAGGTGGGAACTTTCACACTCCATGAATCCTCTGCCAGGTAGGACTGTCATTCACTAAACAAAACCAAAAAATTTAATTAACTATTTGCACCCATGTACGTACACCATACACCTTCAGCTAAGAAGCTTTGCATTCCCAGACACTATTTAAAGTTCCATACATGTCAATAACAACAGACTTTTAAAAAAACTCCAGCATTTAGTCATGTGATTCCATGCTGAAATATTCTGAAACGTTCGGTCTTTTATAAGTATTAGTATCTATAAAGATCAATGTGAGATTTGTCAAGCTGCAGAACTCTTAAAGGCTTTAGTAGATGCTCACGTGGTATATGTTCAAAAACCCCTTGTATCAAAAAAAGTGGTAATTTCCCCCCAAAACTATGCAATTATAAATTTAAGATACTACTCAAATTTTTTAGGGATAGTTTGAAGTGACATTAGAAAATGTTAATATTAACCTGGTTTGAGGTCGGATCCATTTCAAGGCGTGGCGTGGCGGCACGGTGATGGTGGGGTGGTAGAACGTGCAGTCAGGCCTGGTACACTGAGTGTTAAATCTGCAATGCTGAATACAGAACAAAGTTTAAACTGCACGTGCAAAATAAACACAAATATCCGAGACGACAGTAGCAAGCCCACCCTAGTATTGCAGGGCAAAAGACACTAACACTGGCTTTATTACTACTGAGGCCCTGAAAAACTAATCCCCACAGAGATGGACTCCTAGTCAGAGAACAGCAGCAAGTGAAATCGCAAAAGGGGCCGTGAGGTTTGATGTTTGTAGTCCATGCATCCCTAGTTCTGCGTCCAGCACCTTCACCTACATCCAACTGCAGCTGCGCAAGTGACGGCCGTTCGTCGTATTTTGCGCACATACAAATAAAGCGCACAAGCGCTAAGTTGGAATGCTGCCAAGCATCATTTCTTCACCTCAGTTCTGGCCTTGGGGGGAGGGGGCAGCAGTCAGCATGCCTAACTCGGGGCAAGGAAAAAGGAAACTGCCAGGCAAAGGTGGCCTGACTCTCCCGAAGTGTTCACTAAGAACTAAACGTTAGTTTCAGACCCATGAGCCTAAGGGGGCAAAAAGGGCGAGACACCATTCAGCAAGTAATCTTCAGGCTGCTGCTAGAGACATTTTTGTGAAAATAAGAGTCTTACTTTTGGATGGTAGAAGGGACATTCCATTTTCTTGCAAGCAGGAAAGTAACGGCACAGCTGACTATTCGAAGGTGATGCTGGTGTTGTGACTGCTGATGACATAAGGACAAAGACTGTTCAAACTTGCAAAATAATTTTTACTGCAGTACAGTGACGGTTTTATGGGGCCCAAATTTACATGACAGTACAGTGAGGGCTATAAATTCAATAGCCAAGCTACTTTAAAACACTGTAGACTCGACAAAATTGCTCATTAAAGACTGGACAGACTGTGGCAGAATGGTTCCTAGAATTTTCAGTTCACTGTATCAACAGTCCCGAAACGCACAAGACCACTAACCTGGCTTCGGAGGCAGTACCGGAATTCTTCTATTCATGTGAGTGAAGGGACAATCCGCTTTAGTACACTTTGCATCATATTTACAATTCGGGTGAACAAACAAACATTTCTCAGCAAATTTACAATTGGGGAAAGCTCTATAAACAAACAAGCAAACAAGCGTATTATTCACACTTCATCTTCCCTGTGCATCAGTATTACTCCACCACTACCTCTTTTGAGAAACACATACTCCATTTTCATTCGGGCCAGGTCTCAAAAGAGGAAACGGCACTGAATTTCAAAATCTGAGCTAAGATTTTCAAGTCAAGCCACCACAAAAAGGGCTGTCTGGGACACTCGGAATCACTTACTCTGTAACCAATGCCTACGCTGTGACCCTTTATGAAATAAGCCTGACCCATACAATGCACACACAAGATGCTGTGTCACAAAAACTCATCTTCCGCTCTTCCTACATGTACAGTCTCACGTGAAAATGTAAGTATTGGTAAGCACACGGGAAATGAGTCTATAATGGAGAAAAGATTCAACCTACAGGACGAAAATGCTTTAATCACAGAAACCAGAGGCCATCTCTCAGAGCTCCCTGTACCAGATCAGTCAAAGTAAAAACAAATTACACCCTAGTCCAAAGTGTTTTATTATGCACAGCTAATCCCCCCCCCCCCCCCCCAGTGCTTGACGACCTGTCTCTGCGCACAGACAGCACACACAGATGCAGGCAGCCCTCACAACCCAGCTCCTCAATGCACAGGACCCTCAGGGGAACCCTGCTGTGTCAGGATTTGTGGGTCTGTGACACCAAGAAGCCTCACCTCAACCCCCACCACCCCGAACACAGGCATCAGACTCTGCCTTTCCAGGGAGGTCACGGCACCCAGTCACCAAGCCCACCCACGTCAGGGAAAGAAAAAATTAGCGACAAAATTCGGAAATCAAGCCGAAAGCCGCCGCAGCTCGCAGCTACTCACTTGCACGGTGACACGGGGTGATGGTACGCGCACTCGTCCCCATTCTTGCAGGCAGGCCAGTACTTGCAGCGCTCCAGCAGCTTTTCTGGTTTCTGGGCCACATTCAGGTCACTCATCTCAGCTTACAAATGGAAAAAGAAAAGGATCTAATTACGATCAGCTCGGCACACAGCACCTTTCACGAATTTCCCTAAAAATGCTAATTTCCCTACGATCACACAGAATAAATCAACCCAAATAATATAAACAGAATTCTATTAAAGATGAACAGGAAAGCAGACTAATCACTCATGAGAAGCAAACTGAGTGACACTGCAACTAGAGGCAAATTCTCACCGCAAAAATTCTAATTCTCAATGCTACTTTGGAGCTAAAGTACAGGAAAGGATGTCACTCAGGGAGGCAATAAAATGAGATGGGAACAACGTTAAGAAGGTGACCAAGAATGCGAGCCCCTCGCCACTCAGGAAGGATCAGGGTGGTCCAAACAGAAGCACCCACCACCCGCGCTGTCTCCTGTGTCCCGCAAAAAACGCCCATCAGTGTCCGCAAAGGAACAAAAAGTCTCCTCCTAAGCTGAGTCGCAATGGCCACCACCTGCCAGGGAGCAAGGCAGCTGCCTACAAGCAAGGCAGGCTGGGTGCCGGAAGACCCGCGGGAGCAAGTCTTCCGTGTGGAAGAGAGCAAACGGGGCAGATCAAGCGGAGCAGCAAGGGCAGGCGCCATCCACACGCCCGCCGCCCTCCCCCTCAGCCCACCTCTGCGATCACGGCGCCAGTGACCACCAAGCGCCCCAGTGGCTTTCCTGGCTCAGAAAGCCCAGGACATCTTACAGGACATCCAGACTTTCCATGCTGGCAAATAACTCCAATTTAAAACAGGACAAAACCAAATAAACTTCTACCCAAAGCTGGCAGGAGCTGGGCTGCCAACATCAGGCTGAAGACACGGTAGGTCTGAAGATATCACAGGTGTTTGTGATATATTAGGGTTCACGCTCACGCTTAATAAAAACGAAGACCATCCTTCGACCACGTGCCTCCATTTCTCCTGCCCAAGATGCGTTCAAATACCGTTCTCCAGCAGGCCAGATGAGCTAGGTACTCTGGCAAGTGTTACTCACATCTGGGCACCTAGCCTTCTCATCGTAACAGAATAGAATGCCTTCCTTCCTTCAAGTTTCAAGACACAAATGTGAAGAATGCAAAGAGGGCAGCCAGTGCTAACTGAGGAGGGCAGAAGCAGCACTCCCATGACACAGTCCCAGGCCTCACTATGGGACAGCAGGGGCACCGCTGTGGTCCGCAGGCCAGACAGGATCAGCATCAGAGCGCGACCGCCGCGCTGCCTGACAGGCAAGGCTCCATGCTAGTTTCCGGTTCCAGGAAGTCACTGTTTAAGCTCCAGAACATGAACGTACCCGTAGTTCCAAGATCAGACAGGACCAGGAGTTTACCACAATTTTAAACGGCATGTAAGTCACTCTTGCAGAGTAAATGTGTCTTTCTGCCCCAAGAACACACTTCAGACGATGGTATTACTCTTGAGAACCCAGTCCCGTGAAGAAGTTATAACCATTTACCCAAGAGCAGCTCGGCTGGGAAAGAAAGTGACCGGAGCCTCAAGAAGACGGTAAAAAAAGTCACAAGAAACTACCTTTTTTTTTTTTTTTTTTTTGAGACTAGGTCTCGCTGTTTTTGCCTGTGGAACCGCAGGCTCTCGTTGCCCGGGGTACCACGGACTCAAGCAATCCCCAGCCTCAGCTTCCCAGGTAGCTGGGATTACAGGCGTGCGCCACCACACCCAGCTATTTTTTTTGGAACTAGGTCTCGCTACGGGCCCCAGACGGGACTCGAACCGCGATTCCTAGCCCCGGCTGCTTCATAGGCTGAAGCTTACAAGCACGAGCCACCGTGCCCGGCCTTAGGAACTACCTTTCTAGTGGAAATGTTAACTCGTATTTTAAAAGGTTACGCCTCTGCTTTTCCCCAATGTACATAACGAAAACTTCCTGTTTCGTTAAGGCTTATGAAACCAATTCCCTCTTTACTCAAAGTTGTGAAGTCTGCCTGATATATAATGGCCAGTAGTGGTGGCTTAAAACAGATCCTGCGACTGATAGCATCCTTGAGACAACACACAAAATGCCACCAAAAGCAAGTGTATTTCAAACTCTGGACTGTTGTTCGGTCTCCACCCCTCACCGGCGCTAACATCTATGAAGCTTGCTCCCTGAACAGCAGGGAGACCCTGAAAATCCCAGGTGAAAGCAATGGTAAAGGAGGCTCACCACTCATCACAGCTGTCTCCATAATGGCCACCGCACTTGTGTAACCTAGGCAAGAATTTTTACTAACATGTTATTTACAGTGTCGCCATGATGACATACATACCAATAAACCTAGCATGGAGAGTTAGCAAATTTAGACTCTAACTTCTAAAAATAAAGTTACCAAATTGATTATCAAAGTATTAAAAACACCAGAATTTTCTTATTTTAGACAAAAAACACAGAATCAAGAAATCTGAAGTGCCTATTGCCATTCTTACCACTTAATATTTTTTCTTCCTTTCGATAGGGTCAGGCTTTCACTTTGCACCAGTCGAAAACCCATGGCACTGCCTCAGTGAGTTGCAGCAGAGAAAGCGCTCTGCTCAAGGTCACAGCACCACCCCTCCACTCCAGTGTAATCTCACCCTAAAGGCTGTATTTATATTTTATACTTTTAGTGATTGAAAATGGTATCTGATGCATTTTCATATCTGCCAAGAAAGGGAAAACTTTTAAAGTTTATTATTTTTTCTCCGATACGAGTCATTGTTGAGATGCAGTCATTGTCTCCCATGCCAGTGAAGGTGTTTCCCAAATTTTAGAAGTTATTAGAAGCACAATTATTCTCTATAATAAAAGAAAATGATCAGCGTACTATTACCCAGCAAGAGAAAGAGGAAGACTTTAAAAAAAGAAGAAGAAGAAAAGGTTCGTCCACTAAAAGCACGTCGCTATCCAAACTGGGTTCACCTGACTTTAGCTAAACCTCCCTTTAAGCATAAGGCTGTTTGTTTCAACAGACTTCCAAGGAGCATCTTGAGAGAGTAAGAAACTCCTTCTAAGGGTATTTCACTGAGAAACAGTATCAAAATCCAAACTCAAATTTCTGACAAGTTAATCACAAAAGACACTACTAGTAATATAAGGGGAAAATAAGTATAATTTCTGAGGAAAAAAAAAAAAGCTTCAAGAATGATGGTTCATTATTTAACAAGCACAAATAAGAGTTATTTTCTGACGATCATAAGTGAATTCCATTTTAGCTGTAATAACAAAGCTCATCTACAAAATACAAAAGAGTCTCAAATTTAACTTGTCATTTTTGTCTAAAAAAAGAAAAGCGGAGACCACTAGCGAATTACAGATAACAGCAATGTCCCTAATCAATATGCATTCAGAAGAGAGAAACAAGTCAGATTTCCTACGCAACGACAGCCCCTGAAAAGGGAAACTCTGAGCTCTCAACACACCGTTGGAAAAGCTACCATTTGGGTCATCAAGCTGCCTGCTCATCAACTGCAACTGCTGAGGGTGGAGGAGGCCTCTGAATCCCTTGTTTGAGGCTGCAGTTTGGTTTACAGGTTTCATTCCTTCAAAGCACATGTCCTCCTCTTGATCTGACATGTATCCTGGGGGGCTGGGGACACCATCCAGCGTCACTATAAACTTGGGACTTGCAGGTTTATCTGGTTGTACAAGGTCTCTGCCAGACAGATAGAAAACACCATAGAATTAGGGAAACAAACAAAAAAATCCGAGCCTCCTAAAGTGCTCTTCAGCTGAACTATCGCTCCCTTTTGTGTTTTCCTCAGTTAAAACAACCAACCAACCAAAACCACAAAGGAAGTCTTCCAGGTACAGTTTTGGTGGATTCCTACTCACACACAATGCTTCCAGCCAGTCACGGTGGCATCATCCCAGCAAGCCCTGAGGCTGCGCTGCGGACCATTTCCCCTCAACCCTGACCCCCTCGTTCACCTCATTCTCAGAGGGTCACATGGAAATAAACTGAGAAATCAGCATCTGCGCACAATGCAGAAGCAGTTCTGTACTTCCACTCATTTTCAAGCTGTATGCTTGTTCCTTTACAGAGCAGTCACAGTCTACTTTCTAAGGGAAGAGTCGCCCCAATCCAATCTGCTAACTCTCTCTGGAGAGATTTACTGACTTTTGATCACCTGGCTTTTTAAATGCCATTTCAGGGATAGGAATAAAGAGAAGAATCTTATTAATGGAGCTCAATCATACAATGAGCTACTCGTAGGCCAAGTAATTTCCCAAACAAAAATGATGAACCGGAGTTCTGTTCGTAGCCCAACAATAGAATCAACAAATGTATTCTACTCTGGGAGCAGGGAAGGAGGGGAGCTGGAACCTAACGGTTAACCTCCATTATCTAATCAACACAGATTAGCTGCACAAGAAAAAGAAACCATCTACCGTGTCTGCATAAGGTGTCCTGAAAGTACCCGAAGGGCATCTGCAGTCTTCATCCCCGACGCCTGGTTTGGTGCCACAACTATCTCCTCAGACAGCTTTGGCTTCTTCAGAATAAATGATCTTGTGTCTGCATGGACCATGGACTCCATGTCATAGTAATCTGAGCCAAAAAAATTGGCCACATATGTTTACTTTTAAATACACCTTGCATTCCCAACAGCACACAAGTGAGAAGAACGTCAGTCTTTTATATATTTCATTTTCAGATGAAAACTACGATACTACTCAGGATAGAGCTGCAATTCTGTGCCAGACATCTTTTCAAAAAGGTATTCCTTTCCTCAAATAGTACACTTACGTTAAGAGATTTCAACGAACACTGCCTGCCTGGAGTACAGAAAGGTTTTCTGTGAACCAATACGCTATTAACATAAAAATTCAATGCTTTCTACAAGCTTGAAAAGGCTGAATGCTACTAAGAATTTTGACAGACTGTTTAAAAATGTTTCTAAAATCTACCTTCATCTTGCATCATAATACAAAAGAATTCAGCTGGCACGATTTCCACCTAATTCTTGATAGCAGACTACTTTGAAAGGGAATTTGAAGATGAACGGATGTTTTTAAAAAACACAAGGAAAATACTGAACTTCAATGAAAATAACAGTTGGTATCATCCGTAATATGTTTCTTAAGTCTGACTACACTATAAAATATGCGAGACCTGGAGGCCGGAATGGCAGGCTGATTGATCTAATTATGTGCCACTCACCGGGCAAAGTTAATGAATGCAATTCTCAATGTTAACAGGCAAATAACAGACCAAATTTCACAGGGCATTAATTCATGTTCATTTACTGAAAAATATTTACTGAACACTTGCAAGCACTGAGCTAAGACACAAAGAAGAAAAATCAGAAAAACAGACGTGTATACAGTTTGAGAGTCACCTGCTCAAAGAAGTCATCCAAGGAGCACAGTCAAGGTGCCGGGGAGTAAAGAGACTGGGCATTTGAAGCAGGCGTTAAAGGAATGAGCAAGAACAAATAGTAAGAACAGAGCATTTCAGGCAGAGGAAACCACACTGGGAAAGGCAGATGCTCTCCAAAGGGCACAGGGACTTTGGGAAACAGTGAGAAATGTGGTGTGACCAGAGAGGTGTGTGTAGTGAGCTAAGGGAAAAACTGAGGCATGAAAGAGGTTGTGTCAATGAGTTTGGATTTTAGACTAAATGTAATAATGAATCAAGAGTCTCAAGTAGGGTAATAACATGAGCAACTTGGTTTTGAGATAAACCATGTTAAGAAGGGACAACAGTCCTAGGTCTCAGGTTTGAGGCTACTGGCCAGGAGACACAGTCACACAGTTAATTATGAGAGTACCATCCTTCACCCTACTCTGAACTCATCTAAGAAGGAATGAAGACACACTGCACACTCCCATCACCACTAGCAACTGAGGTCAGTTGGGTTTTTGACTATCATCTGAGGAAAGTGGCATTCCTGTCTCCCCCTGCAAGCGCAGTGGAAGATGGTCGAGAGAGAGAGAGACATATGGAGTGAGATCAGGAGAAACTTGCGATAATCAGAGGACAAGAGAGTGTAATCTTAAGAGGGAGCAAAGAAAATTTTCAACATTAGGTCTACTTAGTTTGAAGTCTTTGTGGGCTTTTGAGAAGCTCAGGAAAAGTTAAAAATGCAAATAGCACAATCAGGAAGGCAAGACGACTAAAGAAACGAGTCAAAAATAAGAATGTCCGACAAATTAGAAGTATTCAGTTCTGCGCTGCCTAGAGTCCTGAGGAGGGCCCTACGCAGCAAGCAGACTTTCCTCCCATGTTACAGATTACTATTTCCAAGTGTAACTTTGGGTCACTTACTCAGTTCTCACAACTAGCAAAGATGGAGTCCAGAATTGTGGTGAGGGCTACTGTACTCCTCACTGATTTGCACATCTTTTTTTTTTTTTTTGCATTTTTTTTTTTTTTTTGAGACTAGGTCTCCCTATTTTTGCCCGTGGAATCACAGGCTCAAGTTGCCTGGGGTACCACGGACTCAAGCAATCCCCAGCCTCAGCTTCCCAGGGAGCTGGGATTACAGGCTCACGCCACCACGCCCAGCTATTTTTTTGGAACTAGGTCTCGCTACGGGCCCCAGGCGGGACTTGAACCACGATCCCTAGCCCCGGCTGCTTCATAGGCTGAAGCTTACAGGCACAAGCCACTGTGCCCAGCTTGGTTTGCACATCTTCAAACAAAGCCGTTATGCTAGTACAAAGCTTGAGAGAATACAGAAGAGATGAATAGAATGTTGAGCTCAAGATATAATGTAGATTTATCATTTAAGGGGTGGCAGAGGAAAGGGAATTAAAGTGGAAAGGTATTAGCAGAATGGAGAAAGTTATGTTCTAGGGGTAAAGCTAACATTTAAAGAGTGATAGAGAGAAAATTATTTAAAAAAAAAAAAAAGAAATCTGTAGAAGAATGGAAATAGTTAAGTCCTAGAAGCCGAAGGATCAAAGATGATGAAAGCATGGAAATCCAAGCGTCACATACTACAGAGCTTGGAAAAACACGCCCTGGAAACAGAGCCATCACCCTCTACCTGCCTCTCCCTCCCCCACAGCACTGCTGTCTCTGCAGACCAAGGTTAGCAGCCTGGGTCAAGCAGGAAGCAGCAGGCAGACTTGAGAGGAGATGCAGGCTAATAATCCCATGAATTTATTTGTTTCCCCAACACACTAAAATGCCAATAAAAGGGTTTAATTGCATATAAAAAGCATAAATCAACAACTGCAAAAGGAAACAGCCACATTTTCAAAAGGCAAACAGTAGAGATCTTGGAAAGCTGAGTCCTAAGCCAATCCTGAAGCAACCCAACGGGCACGCCAAGACCCTCTCAAGGCTGAACACCTGGATGCACAAGGGACCTTGGAAGGAGTGGGGTCAGAACAGGCCAGCAAGGGTCCATTTGTGTGTACAAAGTTGTACAAGGGTCCATTTCAGAAGCAATTCATCCTCAGCCACTTGTTTTCTTCGGTTTTCATCTCACCACACCTATTGCCCTGCTCCATGCTGGTGATCCCTGGGTTAACTGCAGGTTAAGTTTTCCTGCTGCATATGACAGGGAGGACGAGGGACAAGGATGGGTCTCTGATTGGAAGGCGCTACCACAAATCAACTAACCACACACTAACACTTGTTAAAGGGAGACTTCTGATAAGCTAGGACCATTTCCTTCCTGGCAGAAAAGCAGGACTTCTGGCTGCTGAGAAGGTAAAACCAGAAGGTGCTTGGCCCAGTGATGTCAGTCATGCTGGAAGCAAAAGTAACATTCTGAAAATAGGAAATGAACTGTCAAGCACTGCACAGTAATTAATGCTGAGGTGCCTCCCCCAGGTCCCTGTTCCCTCGGCTCCCACAACCCTGGCATCAACCTGTTACTTGCAAGAACTGTTTGGAGAAACTGGCGAGTCTAAGCGGAAAGGTCAAAGGACACTGACATCACTGTGGCCTCAGACTAGATAAGCGGACAAATCAGTTTCCACTGCAGGGTTCGCATCCAATGTAAAGAAAAAACAAAAAACCAAAACACCGCACCCCCCTGCCAACTACGAACCTAGAGGACCATTCTTAAACAAGACACTCCAGGATCCCCAGACACCTGGGGACACTTCTGTCATGAAAGTGATCAAAACAACCCAACTGGAGAAAACAAATCAAGGAGGAAAGGGGAAATGATTTTTAGCACGTTCAAATAAGGGGTAGGAAAACAAGATCAGTCACTTAAAAAAGGATGTCAGAAACAAAATACGTGATAGCAGGCAGGTAAAAGATCATCATTAGCCTCCCAGAACCACATGATGCTTCACACTGCACATGCACCAGTGATAAAAATAAAAAGGAAACGAAGAATGCACAAGAGCTAATGATGCAGGCACAACACACACAAGCTCAGCTGCCAGTCATTTTGAAAGAAAAGAACCTTATGTAGAAAGCAGAACGTAATGTCAGAGGGTGAGCAAGCAAAATCAAAGGTGGGAAACAGCTGTTTATGAACACTCATCAACTGAGTAAGGAGCTATTATGTTGGTAAATGGAACCTACTCCTCAGAGGGGACTAGCACATGTTTTTGAGAAAGGTGACTAGGGAAAGATCAGCTGTTGGCTGTGGAGTTTGACAGGGTGGGGAGGGGGAGAGCAGCGGCCTCGGTTAGATGCTGACAGGAGGGAACAAGGGACTTCAGCTTCCAACAATTAGCAGTTTTAGGGGAAAGAGGAGGAAGCAGGAGATGATTTCTTACTTTAAGATGTCAGGTATATGATGGCTGCTTTCATAGAATCACACATGTATGAGGCACTGAACACACATTTGGAAGGGACTGGGCACTGAGAACACAGGAATAAATAGGCCGGAAACAGCCCCTGGCACACTATGCACTCTGGGGAAAAACAGACAAATTACAGCGGTTCCAACAGCGATTCTGCATGTGGCCCTGGCAACAAGAGCTTGAATGCAACCAAAGCAGGGTACGATCGAGGAGGCCAGAGGGCACTCACGCAGCTCAGAGAGCGAGCAATGGCTGCGGGAGAGGATGGAGGAGCTCAAGCAGCCCCAACAGCAAGGGCATGAGCAGCCAGGGACTACGGGGATCCAGGTGAAATGGCATCAAAGGAAGAAAGGTGTTGAATGACACAAAAAATACAGACATCAGGTAAAATGAGGAAAATGCTGATCTTGATTCCTGGCCCTAAAATATTTTCAGATTTTTAAACATAGCATCTTAGGGCAGGATCTAAGAAGTACAAAACACATTAAATGAGGTGCAAGGGATGGAAACACCAACTGAAAAATGCTACATTACAGTGAAAATTTAAGATTATTGTTACCAACCTTGACTCATTTGCAGAGTTTCTGCCATAACTGGATCAATTTGCAGTCGGGACAATAATTGCCTCTGTTGAGTTCCTAGAATATAAATTTTACAACTTCACTAAGCTTGAAAAATAAAAAACACCTGCATGTGCTTCCCAGAAATCTTTCTTGGTTATCAGATGCAAGTTTTAAAAAGTGTCAACACTATCATTTGATAGTATCTCTATACCAAAAGTCTCCAGGTAAAAGGCTCCACTCAGGTTAAACCAAATATGGCAACACAGGACATTCTTGGTCCTGTCAGGAGACCAGTGTTCTTGCACTGGAAGTAAAACCCTGGAATAAGATAAAGAAGGTGGGGAAGTCATGGGTCGGAACTGCACTGACCTACAGATTACACCAGGGGGTCAGACAGTCCACAGGCATCTGTGATACCAGGTGAAAGCACACCTTCTGTCATCTAGGTCCTCACCACTACACCTCACTCCTCTACCCTTGGATTTGCAGAGAAAAACAGTCACCTGGCTACGGAGTTCTTCACAAAATACAACTATGGACTTGGATACAAAGAGAGCAAAGAGGCTGGGCATGGTGGCGCATGCCTGTAAGCGGCAGTCTAGGAAGCCGCAGCGGGGACCAGGGATTGCGGTTAGAGTCCCACTGGGGGCACGTAGCAAGACCTAGTCCCCCCAAAAATAGCTGGGTGTGGTGGCACGCACCTGTAATCCCAGCTACCTGGGAAGGTGAGGCTAGGGATTGCTTGAGTCCGTGGTACCCCGGGCAACAAGTGCCTGAGGTTCCACGGGCAAAAATAGCAAGACCTAGTCTTAAAAAAAAAAGAAAAGAAAAGAAAAGAAACAAAGAGAGTGACAAACAAGTAATGATACTGAGAACTCTGCTATCAAGAATTCAGCAAAGCATGAAAGTAATTGCTTGGATCTTCCATAAGACACTCAGCTTTTACTTCTTACACAGGTTCTTAATTTCCTCATAGTCATATTGCAAAAGAAAACAAAGCAATACAAAAATCAACAGATTCTCTATCACCAGCTTGATGATAAAAAGCACTTTAGTTTTCTAATCTTTGAAGGATGAAATAATGCCACATTTCTCCAAATCTTCTCCCCCTCCTGAGTGCTTAACAGGTGTTAAGTACTCATTTATTTTTTCAAAGCCAAAGCATTACAGTACAACATACAAACGCGTGACTTTGGGTTCCAAACACCGAATGAGATATTAATATGATGCCTGAATGCTAACTTTCAGTTATCTGTCTTTAGTAGTTTCACAAGAACAGTCTCAGCAAACATGGAAGATGGTGTTCACTTGTCAATGACAGTGTCTCATTAAAAGTTATTTTCAAATTTCAAAGTCTATACTGGATTCAAATGTTTTCAGTTATCTACTTTTCTTATAAATTATACTACATCTCTCTTTGGTGACATGCCCCAAAAAGTTAATCCCTTGCAAGATGAAACACAGATTTGTCAAACTGTCATTTGTCATTTGTCAAGCTGCACTGTTATGTAACAGCCTGGAAACAAACATCTTAGGTTACAGGAAGAATATTCTTCCAATGAAAATGTTAAGTTCAAATACTACAACAGATCACTATAAACGGTGAACAATGAAACAATTACACATTTTAAAATAATTTCTCATGAAGGAGTACCCGCCCACATTGCGAGTTCTGTCTTCTATGTCCATGGATTCAAAACATCCTTTCAGAGATCCACTTAAAAAGGTGAACTTGGGAGAAGCTCTAGGCCCCTCAACTAAATCACACAGAGTATAATTCTGTCACTTAAAAGGTCCACAAAAATTTCAAGTTATCTGTGACTTGGTGCCTCCATGAGAACCACAACCAAGGTAGGACACGGATCACCGGGTGAGTCCCTGGATGACAGCACACACTACAAATTTACCTTTCTCAATGTTTCTAAGGAAGCCATTTATTTTTATATCAGCTGTCCTTGACTGTGATTCAAAATCTACTTCTTCTTGAAGATCTTCAGACTGTCTGTTGAATCCAGACGCTGCAGAATATTCATTCATCTTAACCTCCAAAGATGAAATTTTTGCTTCATTTTGTGACACTCTAACATTTAGATCAAAAAGATTTGCCTCCACTGTCAAAATTGCTGCTTTCATTCCCTTAATTTCACTGACATCAGTTGATATTTTCTTTAAAAGATGGGAAATATTGTCTAGCTCATTCAGTGAGCAAGAGGAACTTGTTACAGAACCTGTTTCCACTGGCCCGGGTGAGAAAAAAATTGGTAAAGATGGTGACGGAAATTCTGAAGACATTTTCACAAAACTCTCTTCTTAATACCTGATAATTTCTCCTTCATAACCCATTAAAATGGTTTCGTTAAAAGAAAAGGCAGCAATAAAGCCTGCTACTTAAGTGGTATTAAGAGTGAATAACCTTTAAAATGATAACAAAATAGATAGGGTCGTACATTTCTAGAGTCAGAAATCAAATATGAAAATGCTATACCAACCAGACCAATATACACTTTCCAACAACTAAGAAGCCCTAACCTTAGCCCCTAAGTCTTACGTATAGCTCCTCTCCAAACGGTAACCCTATTATTACATGCAAAAATAATTCTGGCTTCTGATTGGCTGAAAACAGACCAGTGACACACAGAGAATTTTCTATTATTGACCTCATACGACAAGGAGCATGAAGGTCTGAAGTATAAATTAAGCAATGTAAAATTAGGAGTTTTATACCTAACTATGTAAATTTAATGTACCCTTGCCCTGTATTTATCAACCATTACTTCCAAGCTACATATTATTTCTAAATAGCTGTGTCTAGTATTTTGAGTTTCACATCCCCTTGAAAATAATGTAAGAGAGAACCCAACATTTCTCTGTAGGGAGAGGACCCATGGACACAGACAAATCTCTTAAAATATATCTGTGGTGATAAAAGGAGTTAAACTGCAGTGATAGGACATTTATTAAGACAGGAGAAACATGGTCTTGTCTTGATATTAAATAATTATTAGATATGATTTTTCTTCCACGTGTCATTTGTCTTTTCTTGAGAGTATTCTTGTAAATATAATTTTTTAAAAATTTTGACAAGCCAACATCAATTTTTCTGATTACTGACAGTTTTGGTATGAAATCTAAGATCACTGCCTAATCCAAGGTCATTTAAAAGTATACCTATTTATTTCCTAACAATTTTATAATTTTACCTCTTACCACTTAGCTCTTTAATCCATTTTAAGTTTTTTTGTTTTTTGGTTTTTTTTTTTTTGAGACTAGGTCTCGCCATTTTTGCCTGTGGAACCGCAGGCTCACGTTGCCCAGGGTACCAGACTCAAGCAATCCCCAACCTCAGTTTCCCAGGTAGCAGGAACTACAGGTGCGCACCACCATGCCCAGCTATTTTTTGGGGGACTAGGTCTCGCTATGTGCCCCCAACGGGACATGAACCATGATCCCTGGCCCCGGCCGCAGCTTCCTAGGCTGCCACTTACAGGCATGTGCCACCATGCTCTCCTTTAAGTTCATTTTTATATAGAATTCAAGATAATGGGTACCACTTCATTCTTTTGCATGTGGCTATGCAATCACTCAGCACCATTTGTTGAACGGCCTGTCCCTGTACCCAGGCTGAAAACCAGTGATGAATGTACTGATTCACTTGTAGATTCACTGCCTAAATGTATTTACACTTGTGCCAGCAGCAAAGTCTTGATTACTGCAGCTCCAGAGTAAATTTTGAATTTGGAAATATAAGCCTTCCAACTTTATAGTCTTTTTCAATAGTTTGGCTTGTATTCTAGGTCCTTTATTTCGCTACCTGAATTTTAGGATCAGCCTGACTACCTGTAAAGAATAGTCTAGGATTTTAAAGAAGACTATCTGTAAAGAATATCTGACTATCTGTAAAGAAGAATCTAGGATTTTAACAGATTGAGTTGTATTTATAGGTCAATTTAGGTGGTACTCAACCTTAATGTTGAATATCTGACTATCTGTAAAGAAGAATCTAGGATTTTAACAGATTGAGTTGTATTTATAGGTCAATTTAGGTGGTACTCAACCTTAATGTTGAATATCTGACTATC
>PVHY01020437.1:0-25564 GCA_004024945.1 Uropsilus gracilis | reverse complement strand
AGATCAACTTAACCAAACAACAATTTGCAGAAAAATGGGAGGAGTGACTGAAGGGGGGATACAGAGGGGGATATGGAGGGAGAAGGAAGGGGGATACAGAGGGGGATATGGAGGGAGGAGGGATCAATTAATGCACAATTGTGACAAATCAATAAAATGAATTAAAATAAAATAAAGGAAAAAAAAAATAAAAAGCTTTAATGGAAACAAACATTTGCATTTAAGCAAAACAACACTATTTTGACAATTTTTAGGCAATAAAATGAGAAAAAAAAGAAAAAAATTTAATGGAAGTACAGCAGGCACTAATGTTATAAGAACAATTAAATACTTTATAAAAAAAACAAAAAGTGGAAAGTAGAGAGAAAGTGACAGAAACAAAGTTGTGGGAGCCTAAATATGGCCACACTTTTCTGTGTGATAAATACAGATTGCTAGTGCTCTCAAACACAATCCCTTGCTAGTTAAGAATGGTTTACCTCCTCACTATCGCTGATGGTCTTGATCGGATATGTCTGCTGATAAGACATCAGTCCTGCTTCCCCATGTTCCATTGTGAAGAATATGACAAATCCAAGAATTCACTAGACCCAGACAGAAAGTACAAACAAGAAAAGTGAACTAGATGGAAAAAGTCTGTTCCTTCCAAAGGGTACGGCCATTACGCAGTTCCAGTCAGTCTGCAGCAAAGACAAGGCTATTGGCAGTTCTTCAAATTCACATGTCACCTTTCTTTTTTTTTTTTTTTTTACTTTAGCTTAATCATAAGCTGAACAAAATAAAGCTTGTCCTTGTCCTTAAGCTGAATCTAGCCCATGAATCTCCAGTTCAGCTCATGTGTGCTCCAGGTTGCACACCTCTATCCTGAAACTCTTTCAGTTTTACTTTTCAGAATATCACTTGCATATTGAATATAGAGAAATCAGACAAAGGGTCAGACAGAGTGAAATCCAAAAACTATCAAAGAAGACTACACAACTGAGATATACCGGAGAAGGAAAGTAAAAAGGATGCAAACAAAAGGGGGAAGAGATCACAATGGACTATAGTGGGAGCCTGAGGATAATTATATTGGAAGGGGGGGCTATGCTTCGAAAATAAAAAATATATAAACCAATGTGATTACAACACACACACACACACACACACACACACACACACACAAACTACCAGGTATAGAATTTATAGTTTTAAATGCTTGCTGAATGACTGCATGAATAAAGTTGCATTGTTTCTGCTCTCAAAGATTTTTAGTCTGTGAAGAAAGTTAATGATAAAAAGATTTTCTGATAAATGCCACAAACAGGTCATGCTCACATGTAACAGAAGAACAGAAAATGGTCTTCAATTAACCCTGAATTCATTTTCCCAGAATATATTTATAAAAATATTCCTCAATAGGGGAGCTAATAAATAAAAAATGGCATGTTTATTCATATGATAGAATGCTATCCCAAAGTGATGTTGACTGAATTAGATTTACATGTAACAGCATGAACAAATAGAAACTAGTACCTTGTGGGGGAAAAAGTGACAAAGGGATTCACAGAGAATACTACCAGTAATGTAAAAATTTTTAAATGTGAAGGATATAGTTTAGATAATGTGTGTTACAGAAGTAAATGTATATATATTTACTCTCTCTATATTTATTATATATTTATTATATATAGTTTATATTTATAAATTTATACGTATAAATTAAAAAATTAAAATTTATATTTATAAATATATATATATTTACTATATATAGGATTTATATATACATACAAATATTTGGCCCTGGAAAGGGAAGGCATGAGGAGGGAGTGCTAGAGCTTTAATTGCATTTGCAGCGTTATATTTCTTAAGTAAGGTTTGATACAAAATATAGATATAAATATAGATATTCATTAAATTTCAGTGGCAGTTTCGCTGGTGTCTGCTAATGTCTTCTATTCTTCCAGTCTGTTTAAAATATTTTATAATTAAAAATAATAATTATGAAGTCTGTGATATACCATGAGAAAAAAGTTTTGAGTTAATTTTGGAAACCTGGGAATTACCCTTCCAAGTTGCAAAAAATGTGGAAAATGCTATATTTCAAAAGAACGGAAATTGGTTGCTTCACAAAAGACATAAAGCTTCACAAAAGACATACATACCATGAAGACAGAAGAAGGAAGAAAGAAGAAGACAATATCACAAAAAGTTCAAGATCATTAAGAATTATATAGCACAGCTTCTAATTTTATAAAGGAGAAAATCCCCCTTTGTAAATTAATAATGAGTAATGGACAGATGAGGCTTCCCTGGCTCCCACTTCAGGAATCTTTGATTGTTGCACCCATGACACTGGTAGAATTTAGAGCTGAATAGGAGCCTTGAGGTTACCTTATCCATGTTCCTTGTATAGGGATATGAAAGCTAAAGCTTTGAACAATTCTCTCATTGAAGAATTTAATAGTTTCCAAGTTGGTTTCATTCACTCTGAAAAAATAGTGTTGATGAATCTGAGGATCTCAGTTTTGAATATAAATATTATCAAATCACTTAATCTGATTCATTGAGTGGAATAATTCTGAGAACCAGAGTCTTCTCATATGAAACCCTTGGGTCACCTCATCGTTCATAATGTGTGCTTTGCTTGGCAACTCTTTCTGTTTTCTTCATCTAGAGAAAGAGTTCCTCCATTCACTTCTTTGAAGTCTTCGCTGTCATGCTGATACTGACTTGGTCTTCCCTTCTCTTTATTCCCACATGGCATTTATAAATGAATAAGAATAAAATATTGTGTGTTTAATACTATAATATAATTTTACCCTCACTCTCCCTCAGACTACAAGTTCTTGGGGACCTGTGCCATGTCTGATTAATCTCTAATAATAATGTATGGTCAGTGAATACTTATTGACTAAATTAAAGGCAATGGTGATGATTCATTTTTAATGAGAATAACACATATATTTCACAAAAGTGATTTAGCCAGTATTACTAGTGACTTGAAAATTCTTAGAATTAATTTTCTCATATGATAAAACTCCCCATAGAGTGTAGCAAGGGACAAACTGAAGTACTCTGGAAGAAAAATTTTAATTAATCGTGAGGTTACTCTCTCTCCAAAAACAATAAGCTTCCTAGTCTTCAGAAATATTTAAAGAAAGAGTACAGAGAAACCTGGAAAAGATATTTTAAAAGGTAATTCCTAGATCAAATTCCAATTTGAGTGTATGCAATGACTTCTCCATATCAACAAGCAATTATCTGATACCTTGATCTAAGTCAGACACTATCTACTAGGAGATAGTATCAGATTCCACAGCTTAAGGACTCAGTCACTCAAGATCACTCTCTACTTCAGTCATGGCTACAAATCAGAGGTTCACCTGACCCGTTTCTTGGGTTCCATGGATTATCTCAGGAAATCAGGCAATCTGTGTGATCTACTAGATCACTGGCTAATTAAAAAGTACATTATTTATCAAGCCAGTTGGAGGAAGCATAGAACAAGGTATGTGGGAAAGAGCTGGACCATCCATCGATCACCTCTCTCCAGGCCATTCTCCCAAATGTCCATGAATTCACCCTTCTGGAAGCTCTCTAAAGCCCCTCCTTTAGGTTTCTGGGTCTTGAGGTTAGAAGACTCATTTCTTAGGCACAATGAGTAAATCACTGACCACTAGCAACTGAATTCTGTCTCTAGCCTGGCCCCTGCTCTAGCGGTCAGGTGATTGTCTCTCCAGTCAACTAGTTCACATCCTTAACTTCAGAAACTCACCTCATAAACATCACAAAGACACCTTTATTACAATTTGGGAACTATGAACCAGAAATGTGGATGAAGCCCAAATATATGGGAGAAATATATTTACTGGTCATCTGAATGACATGTGTGTGTATTTGTGATTAATCAGAATATAGTATTTATAGGCAATTCAGTGAGGGATTGGACTAGGTATCCTTCAATATTCCTTCTAACTAACATGTCTCCTATGACACAGATTGTTACTAGAGGAACCAGTTTATCAGTAGTCTGAGTTATTCATGCATTAGCAAGAACTGGAAAAAACACAAAGAGGAAGAGACAGACAATAGCTTTAGGAACTCAGCCTAAAAGAAAATCACTCAATCCTTTGAGCAATCACATGAAGAGGAGGAAACACTTATTCTGGGTTGTCCCCAGGCAACCCATGCAGCATAACTTTAAGAGAATATTAGATTCATATCATGCCAATGGTGTGAAGAAGAGCTTAATGACCAAATCAATCTGACAGTGGAGTTGCCTCCCCTCTGCAGGAGTGAGTTTTCTTCCCATGGAGGTATTCATACACAGGTGAGATAAACAACTGCAATATGACTGGTTGGATTTTGATCCTCACTAGAAGGTAGGGTTATATTTAGGGTGTCCACACATCTTTGGTTTTTTCTCTGTTTTTTTCCAGAAAGTACAAAATTTGTTTGTCATGCTAGCCTAACTACTAACTCTCAAGTGTCCCAAATTGGGAGATAAATTACATAGTCATTCTTCTTATATTAAATGACCCTAATACCCCTTGCCACTTTGATAATCTTGTTCAGTGTTTTGCGCAGGGGGTAGAAGCTCTGAAAAAAAAAGAGGGGCACCTTAGCTAGACTGAGAAGGGGATTTTAGACTGGATTAGACATTCTCTAGGATCCCACTGAATTATTTCTTCCTACCATGACTTAAACTATCAGTTCAAAAAAGTTCTCAAATGCTATAGCCATGATGGTTAGCATTAACTATCCTTCTAAATAATTTTCACCAACCTTGTGGCGTACAGCACTTCAATGTTCTACAGATACTTCTCAAACACAGAGTTTGTACAATTTGAGGAAAATGGTATGAATAGTCATTCTAGGACATTTTCGAATAATACATGTCTTTCATAAACATTCATGTGGGTATAGTGATAGAATACATGAATTAATATTATATATTAGTTTACAACAATTCAAGTAGTTTCTTGATCATATCAGAGAACCCAAGGGGTTGTATAAAGTTTTACAAATAAATCTCACACTGTAATGAAAGACTACAGTTCTAAGCTAGGATCTTTTATTTCTAGCCTTCTCCACAAGTATTTAAATGATAATGGGGTCTTATCATTTACAGGATAAATGATAGGATGTAGGAAAGGATGCAGGTCTATTTTCCTGTTATCACTAATATTCTTAGATATCAGAGTTGAAGAATTTAGCATGTATTCCATTAGTCAAAGCTCTTTCCTGGGTGTCTTTGGGTAGATGCAGAAAAATCTACAGTGAACATGAAAACAGTGCTATGTTGGGGGGGTGGTGGAAAAAATTACTGTGTTGATAGCCCAACAAATTCTTGGGAGGAACCCTGGTGAATTATAAGGTAAATGGAGTTAAAAATTTCAATCGAGTTCAGAATTGTAAAGTCCCCACACTCTTGAAATACTTGGGGTTGTTAGCCCGGCTCTGGGAGTGCCAGCTGAGGGTCTCTGGATCACTAGGGCCCTATCCTATACCTGTTGGGTCAGCATTGTGCTTTGGTAAGGTCTGAAGTAATTCGTATGCATTTTTAAAAGTGTGAAAACATAAAGATTCTCATCACAAGGCAAAACAAATCTTATCTATATGAGGTGATGCATGCTAAATAAACTTATGAAGTAAACATTTGACAATAGATATGGGCATCAAGTTGCTATGTTGCACAGCTTAAATCTATAGTGTTATATGACAATTATATCTCAATAAAACTGCAGAATGAAAAAAAAAAAAAAAAGACTGGGAGAAGCTCTACCCTAGGACTCATTTGCCCAAAACCTGCAGGCCTGGGTTCATAACTAGATTGTTTTCATCACTGTAATCAACTTAACTTGCAGGACTAAACCAAATGTCATGACTAACATAGACAAGGACACTCATGTATGTGAATTCATTTGCTCATTCTGTACAAAATCTGTCCTGTCCTGGTTAACACCTGGGGCTCTGCTACAAATCTCTCTAGACTCTTTTTAGCTTGAATAGGTGTATCTCCATGCTTAGAAAATATCCACAGACTTTGACCCACTTGTTCCATCTTCCTGCTATCCACCTTTCCTCTGAAGATTTGGAAAGGTCTTTTTCCTAGGGGAAAAGAAATCAGCAAAGCAGAATCTGGCTTTGTGTTTTTCACACAGTCTGCTTGAAGCTTTCAAAGAGCATGAAATTCAATTAACACCAATGTGAAATCCGCAGTTGTTCATTATGAGGTTATTCAATGCTATTGTTACCTGACCTATAAGCAGCTGTTGCCAACTAATGTAAATTGTCACTGGGATCTGGAATTATTATATACAAGTGAAATAAATCTGCCTTTCAGATTGGCATGGCACAGAATCCCTCCCTCCCCTGCTCTTGACCTTAGTATAGGCCAATCATGGATAGCTATGGTCTCCCGTCTCACTTTTCTTTACGCAGTTTCTCTTCTTATTTTTTTGCCTGGGGTTCTGCTCTATTAAAAATTTTTATTCCTGCAACCCAGGATTTTTGGCCATTGAAGACATAGAAAAGAGGTTAATCTGAGCTGAAATAGATCAGATCTGTTACACTCATTCTGATTTATCTAATTCCTTTGCTGGTTCACCAGCTTGAAATCTTTGGCACTGGTTCAGGCCATGTCTTTGGTAGAGAGCTTTTTTTCTTTAAAAAAAAAAAAAAAATATATATATATATATTTTAAAAGGTTGCTCTGTTTTCATTACAGATGATATGGTTGAATCTCAAAGTGCCATAGAGTAAAATGCATTGACTAAATTTGATAGATATTTTTCCCCCTGGGGCCATAAAAATGGAAACAAAAGCAATTTAAGGAGATCTTTTCAAACTTCTGGGACACACACTGGAAAATATATTAGCTTGGTTCGACTTATTTTTGTTCTTGGGTGCTGAAGCCCTGAAGGCAGCAGCTGTTTTTTTAATATGCTTATATTATTCCTATCATGATAAATACAGATGTGCAGCCTGCTGGACAGACAGATGTATTGGGATTCTGCCTGTGCTCACTAGTCCTCGTCACTGCAAGGACTTTGAGGCTGACTGGCAGGGAGTTGCTCTGTGAACAAAAGTGTAAGGAGGTGATAAAAAGCCTACCTTCAAGGTGAAGGACCCCAGCTGGAACTCCCTTGCTCTTGGGATTAAACTTTGCGAGGTCCCAGGTTCCTAGACTTCTCTGGGATTTGGGGAGTTTTGGGGTTGCTTTATTATCATCAACTGACTTGAAGCCGATTCAGACTGGGCACTGGGAGGAATTAAGAACATGATTTTAATGAATCTACTAGAGTGCAGGAAAGGTTTTCTGATAAAAAAGGATGTAATCTTGGCTACTGATGAGTTCAGCTTTAAATGTCAATCAGGGATAGTGGATAAATAATTTACATTAGAACTTAATTGCTAATACCAGACCTGGTATCTTCTGTCATGCTTTTGCACAACCTTTGCCCTCAGGAGGTAAGACTTCAGTTACTTTAGAGAAGCCTTGGGAAAACAGTCAGCCCAGAATCTTTGAAGGCCTAAGACAATCTAAGACAACCCAGCATCTTTGAAGGCCTTTGTCCTAAGAGGAACAATATCTTGAAAATAATTGACTTTCATGTTTATTTTAGGGTTTGTGTCTTTTTGGGGTAAAGCATATCTGTGAACCTTTTTTTCACTTTAAATACCTATTTTTTTCAATAAAGCAATTCCTTAGCAAGCTGCTGCTGTAGAAGTTGGATTTCTGGGGCAAAGGCAGAGCAGAGTTGTGACTCCACCTTTCCCCTAGAAAAAAGGAACCATCTACATCTTCATTTGCCAGAAGGTTTTCCTGATTTCCCTGAAGTGGAGTGATTTACAATAGCTGGTCACAAAGGTCCTAGTAAATAAATATTCCACAATTGTGGCTCTCTTGTGTCAAAAGTCCTGGCTGTTTCCAGAAAAAAAGCATGCCCAATTTTATTTACACATACAATTGTTTTGAATCCACTTGTCTGCCTAACTTCAAAGTAAGCCTTTGTTTACAAATTAGTTCCCAGTATTTTTTCACTTGCTCTATAAAGTCACTCTGGCTGTGGATATACTGACAAAGGGGAGGTCAGGGCATCCTCCACACATCTTTTATCTCTCCTCAAAGCTCTCACTGAAGGCATGCTGGAGCTTCTCATTTAGCATCTGGGAGACAGGATACTAAGGGAAACTGACCGATGGATGCCGGACTAGCTCTAAGGGAACTGAGCATGCATCACTGTTGCCTGAAATCCGTTTGTTAAAAAAAAAGAAATCAACCAGGAGAAACAGTTGTTTTTTTGGTTTTATTTTCAAAACACACCTGAGAAAAATAAAAAGAAAAGGTCTTTAAAAATACTACTGTGAGTGTATGGGGTATTTCAGATTCACAACTCATTTGATTGTGATCTGCATCATTTCTGCCAGTTATATTTTTTAAATTTAAATAATTTATATATATATATATATTTCACATCATTGTGATCCCCCGGGGGTCACAATGAACTCACACAATTTAACAAAACAAAGCAAAAACCCTCCCCTCCCTGGCCATTCCAGCTAGTTCCCCCACAGTTGTGTACTTTCATTTGGTTGTCCATATATTAGTGAAACCATTTTGTTTCTGTCTTTTTCCTTCTGACTGTTTCTGCCAATATTTTTCTTTTAGGTACATCCATGTTACCAAAAAATCATCAAATTTGTCACTTTTAATTGATGCGTAATAATCCATTGTGTATATACAGCACATATTTTTCATCCAGTCATCTGTCTTGGGGCATTTGGGTTGTTTCCATGTCCTTGCAATTATAGATAGTGTGGCAATAAACATCTGAGCACAGGTGTCCTTTTGTACCTACATTGAGGTCTCCTTTGGATAGATTCCCAGAAGAGCGATTGCTGGGTCAAATGATAGTTTCATTTTCATTGGTTTGAGGGTCCTCCACACTGCTTTCCATAGTGGCTGGACCAGTTTACATTCCCACCAGCAGTGTCAAAGTGTTCCTTTCTCTCCACAACCCTGCCAGCACTTGTTGCCTGTTCTTTGGAAGTGGGCCATTCTTACTGGTGTAAGGTGGTATCTCATTATGGTTTTGATTTGCATTTCCCTAATTGCTAGTCATGTTGAGCAGTTTTTCATGTGCCTATTAGCCATTTGTACTTCCTCTTTAGAGAAGTGTCTTTTTAGATGTCCCCATTTTTAAACTGGGTTTTTTGCTTTGTTCTTGTTAAATTGTGTGAGTTCTCTGTGTATCTTTGTTATCAGACCCTTATCACTTGTATGGAGGGCAAAATTTTTTTCCCACTCAGCTGGGACTCTTTTTTCTTTTCTGTTGTCTCTTTTGCTGTGCAGAGCTTTTTAGTTTGATGTAGTCCCAGCTGTTTATGTTTTCCTTCATTTTTTTGCCAGCTATAGATATGTCCAAAAATGGGTTTCTGAATTGTAACTCATGAAGTATTTTGTCCAGGTTTTCCTCTATGTATTTTAGGGTTTCAGGTCTTACATCCAAGTCTTTCATCCATTTTGACTTAGTTTTTGTACATGATGAGAAGGAGGTATCTTGGTTCATTTTTTTTGCATGTCTTGGTCCAATTTTCCCAGCACCATTTATTGAAGAGGCTGTCCTTGTTCCAATATAAGTTTTTCACTCCTTTGTCAAAGATTAGCTGACTACATATGTGTGGCTTTATTTCAGGGGATTCAGTTCTGTTCCATTGGTCTGATTGTTTTTGTACCAGTACCAAGCTGTTTTAATTACTATGGCTTTGTAGTATAGTTTGAATAGTAATATCTCCATTCTCTCTTTTTCTGAACAGGAGGTTTTTCAATATTTGCGGTCTTTTGCTATTCCATATGAATTTCAGTAATTTTTGTTCTATCTTGTTGAAGATTGTCGGAATTTTTATAGGAATTGCATTGAATATGTAGATTGCTTTTGGTAGGATCACCATTTTGATGATGTTAATTCATCCAATCCATGAGCAGGGAATGTCTTTCTATTTCCTTATGTCTTCTTCTATCTCTAGTAGCATCATTTTGAAGTTTTCTTTGTATAGATCTTTCACGTGTTTTGTTATGTTTATCCCCAGGTATTTTAGATTTTTTGCTACAATGGTAAATGGGTGTTTTTTTTTTTTAATTTCTTCTTCTGCTGCTTGATTTTCTTCTGTATAGGAAAGCTACTGTCTTCTGTGTGTGGATTTTGTAACCAGCTACTTTACTGAACTGGTTTATTGTTTCAAGAAGTTTTTCTGTGGATTTTTTTGGATTCTCTACATAAAGAATCATATAATCTGCATATAATGAGAGCTTCAGTTCTTCTTTCCTTATTTGTACTCCTTTTATGTCTTTCTCTTGTCTTATTGCCCTTGCTAGAACGTCTAGCACAATGTTAAAAAGTAGTGGAGATAGTGTGAATCCTTGTCTGATTCCAGATCTTAATTGGAATAATTTTAGTTTTTCCCCACTTCAGATTATTGCTGTAGGTTTGTCATAGATGGCTTTTATTGTGTTGAGATATGTTCCTTTTATACCCAAATTTTCAAGAGCTCTTATCCTAAATAGGTGTTGAACTTTATCAAACGTTTTCTCCGCATCTATTGATATGACGATATGGTTTTTGGTTTTCTCCTTGTTGATGTCGTGGATTACATTAATTGATTTTTGAATGTTGAACCATCCCTGTGCCCCAGGGATAAATCCCACTTGGTCTTTGCGAATAATGCTTTTTATACATTGTTGGATATGATTTGCAAGGATTTTATTTAAAATTTTTGTGTCCTTCTTTCTCAATTTTTTGAAAAGTTTTAGTAGTGCAGACATTATTTCCTCTTTGAATGCCTAGTTGAATTTGTTTGTGAAGCCATCTGGTTCTGGGCTTTTGTTTTTAGGTAGAGTTTTGACAACTGCTTCAATTTTGCTGCTTGTGATTGGTTGGTTTAAGCTCTCTATTTCTTCTTTGCTTAGTTTTGGGTAGTTGAATGTTTCCAAGAATCTGTCCATCTCATCCAGGTTGTTATATTTGTTTGCATATAGGTGTTCATAGTAATCTCTGACTATCCTTTGGATTTCTGATGTGTCTGCTTTAATTTCTCCTCTTTTGTTTGTAATCCTGCTTAGTTGAGTGTTCTCTCTTCTTTGAGCTTTGCAAGGGATTTATCAATTTTATTCATTTTTTTAAAGAACCAACTTTGGTTTTGTTGATTTTCTCAATAGTCTCTTTGCTATCTAGATTGTTTATTTCTGCTTTTATTTTTATTATTTCTTGTCTTCTGCTGGGTTTTCGGTTTTTGTTGTTCCTTTTCTAGTTCGTCTAGTTGGGAGATTAGGTTATTTCTTTGGTTGTTTTCTTGCTATTTCTTTGTTTTGTTGCTATTTTGGTTGTTTTGTTGTTATTTCTTTGGTTGTTTTCATAGCAATGAGCCTGTATTGCTATGAACCTTCCTCTTAAAAATGCTTTTGCTGAGTCCCAGACATTTTGGAATGTTGTGTCTTCTTTGTCATTTGTTTCAAAGTAGTTTTTTTTTTTTTTTTTTTAGACTAGATCTCACTATTTTTGTCCATGGAACCACAGGCTCACGTTGCCTGGGGTACCACAGACTCAAGCAATTCCCAGCCTCAGTTTCCCAGGTAGCTGGGATTACAGGCACGTGCCACCATGCTCAGCTATTTTTTTGGAACTAGGTCTCACTATGTGCCCCAGGTGGGACTAAAACTGCTATCCCTAGCCCTAGTCACTTCATAGGTTGAAGCTTACAGGCAAGTGCCACCGTACCCGGCTTCAAATAGGTTTTAATATCTCCTTTAATTTCCTCAGTTACCCAGTCTTCATTTAGTAACATGTTGTTCAGTCTCCATGAGTTGGGCATACTTCTTGCTTTCTTTTCATTATTGATTTCTAGTTTGATACCTTTATGATTGGAGAAAAAAGTTGGTACTATTTTAAACTTTGTATAATTGTTAATGTTTGCCTTATGTCCTAATATGTGGTCAATTTGAGAATGGTCCCTGTGCGTTTGAAAACAATGTGTATCCCTTTCTTTGGGAGTGCAGTGTCCTGTAGATATCTATTAGGTCCATATGGTCTAGATCTTCATTTAGGGTTTTTGTGTCTTTGTTTAGTTTTTGTCTTATTGATCTGTCCTTTGGTGAAAGTAATGTATTGAAACCACCTACCACATATGTATTTTCGCCAATGTCTGTTTTCAGTGCTGTTAGTAGTTGTTTGATGAATTTTGGTGCTCCCTCATTTGGTGAGTATATGTTAATAATTGTTATATCTTTATCATGTATTGACCCTTTTATATAGTATCCTTCTTTATCCCTTGTCACCTTTTCTAGCTTAAAGTATACTTTATCTGCTATTAGTATAACTATTCCTGCTTTCTTATGGGGGGTGTTTGATTGCAGAACTTTTCCCAGTCCTTTACTTTTAGTCTGTGTTTATCTTTTGTGTTCAAGTGTGTTTCCTTCAGGCAACAGAATGTTGGGTTTTGTTTTTTTGATCCACTCTGCTATCCTGTGTCTTTTGATTGCTGAATTTATATCATTGACATTTAGGGTGATTATTGATCCTTGCTGTTCTGGTGTTGGATTTGGAAGATCATTTTGAGGTTAGGGTTTCCTTTTTTTTTTTTTTTTTCTTTTACTGATATTTGAGATTCTGAAGTCAGTTTTTTGGTTGTTGTTTTGAGGTTTGATTAGCTTCTTTGTTTTTGATCTTTCTGTTTATTCTTCTGTTGGTTTTAATCTTAGGGCTTCTTACAAGATTTCTGGAGTGGTGGTTTAGTGGTAGCGAATTTCTGTCAACTTTGCTTGTCTGAGAAGGTTTTTATTTTTCATTAGTAGAGGAAAGAAAGCTTTGCAGGGTAGAGTAAACTTGGCTGACATTTTTGTCTTGGAGTTTTTTGAAGATATGACTCCATTCTCTCCTTACTCGAAGTATGTCTTCAGAGAAGTCTGAAGTCAGTTTAATAGGTTTTCCTTTATACATTATCTGTTTCTTTTCTCTGGCCAGTTTCATTATTTTTTCCTTATCCTGGACTCTTGGGAGTTTATGATGACATGTCTTACTGTGGTTTTTCTTTCTTTGATGTAGTTTAATGTTCTTTTGGATTCCTGGATGTCAAATTTCATTTCGTTCATCAGGATTGGGAAGTTTTCCTCCATTATTTCTTTAAACAGACTTTCAGTACCCATGTGCCTCTCTTCTCCTTCTGGGTCTCCCATAACTCTTATGTTTCCTTTCTTTAAGGAATCAGACAGATTTCTGAATTTTTCTTCTATTACATTGTGTCTCTTTCTGTCTTTCTTCTTCCTCTTGATTTCAGTGTCCTCAAGGGTACTTATTTGTTCTTCAATTTCGTTCAGTCTGCCTTTGTAACTTTCCCCTGCATTTTTGAGCTCCTCTGTTGCTCCCTTTAGATATTGGGTTTCTTTCTGATTCTTGTTTAGATATTTAATTTTATTATTCAGTTCTTCAATTATTTTATCTTTGTTGGTGTTTTCCATTTCTTCTAATTTGTTCAGTTTCTCTGCCATGCTCATTTCTTTTTCTTTGTGTTTTTCTAGTTCTTTCCTTAGCTCTTTGTATGCTTGTAACATGCATAGGTTCAGTTTCTTGCCTGGGAGGTGGCACATTTCTTCAATGTTATATTTGCTGTTTTCTAGAATTTGTCTTTCCTTTGATGGTGTATTGGTATCTGTGGGGTTTGCTGGGGTATTTGCCTTTTTCCTCTTTCCTGTGCTTTCACACTTCCTCCTCATATTGAGTGACTATGGCTCTAGTACTGGCTGGCATGATGATTGGGGTCTTCTAGTAATTTGTAGTTGATTCTACCTTTGTGTCTGTGTTGCTGAGGTAAGTAATTTTTTGTCTCCTTTGGCTGATTTGGGTGGGTGATTCCTTTTCCCTGAATGTGCATGATAGATGGATGTGGTTATTATGGTACACTTTGTCTTCTTTTCTTGTGTTTGCCTTTTAGGCTGTGGGACAACATGTCAGTTTTGTGTTCCCCTCAAAGGGGCTCTGGCTAATAGGTGCTACAGAGCTTTGTCTGTGGTTCTTTTTGAAAGAGGAGTATAGGAGTCTTTTGTTGTTGTTCTTTTTGTTCTTATCCATCTCTTGGGTTAGTGACCCCAGCGCTTCTGGCCTCTATTGGATTGCTAGGCTGCTGAGCAAAGCCCCTACCCCACCTGAGGGGACTGGTCTGAAGGTGATGACTTCCTCTCTGCCAGTTATATTTTTGATTACAAAGGGAGTTCTCTTTGTGATTTCATTAGGTGTACACAATTGAATCCTCAAAGCCTGTGTGGCATCACTGGTCCTAAACTTATAAATGGGTAATACCCAAAGGTGCATTTATATTTGGAATTTAGAGCCCATTTTACAGAGAAATAAGATGAGATAATCCACATATTAGATTAGCCATTTCACAGAGAAATAAGGTTAGATATTATATATATATATGAGTCCTCAAAATCTCCTAAACTCATATTTATACTCTTTTATGCTTTCAACAAAACATATTTAATAACATACACTATGAAATAACCTTTTCCACTCTGAATTCTTTTTATTATAGTGTATTTTTTAATGAGAGGAAAATGTAGAAGCTAGTAGAAAGTAGTAGAACTTTAAATAATTGGGCATCTTCTAAAGCTTCAGCATATAACAGTAATTGGCAAATTTCAAAACTTACAGTGTTATTTACTTAATCAGATGTGTTAACTGATCATGCTTAACTGACTGTGGCAGGTTTTTCTGTTTATTTTTTAAATTGTAATCACAACTGAAAAATAAAAGACAGAAGATGAGAAGAAAGGAGGGCAGAAAAAGATTTTTTTCTCTGATGTTGTGGGTGAAAGTTGGATATGGCACATTAAAAAATGCAGTTACATGAGAAGGTGTGTGTCCATGTGAAAAAGAGATTGACCTGAAATGTGAACCTAACTGATACATAGTCAGCAGAAGTTTTGAAAATCAGAGTACAGTCCATGCATATATTCTCCTTAGGTGAAAGAGGTCATGAAGCAGTTGTTCTCCAAGTATGGCTCCCAGAACAGCAGATGCTCTACTACATCATCTGAGAACTTGTTAGAAATGCAAATGATTGGACCTAGCCCTGGCTTTACCCCATCAGAATCTGGAAATAGGGCAGGGTGATGTGTGTTTGAGTAAGATGGAAAGGATCCTTCAAGCTACAGTTTGAGAAACACTAAGTACAGCAATTTTGGATTGGAGCAGTTCATCTAATGGCCGCTAGAAGGCTCTGTTGTTCAGACAGAGTATACAGAAAATTTGTGGGTCAGTGCAATAATGCTATTTTCTGGTAGATTCCCGGAGGAGGATTTCTTTAAGGTTCCTTCCAATTTTTCTTTTTTGAAGCTATCAAAATTATAAATAAATGTACCATCCCAACTGACCAACTAGCACTTTGGAACATTTCAAGGTTTGCTCTTTGTGACTGCAGTTTGTTTGCAAAAGGGGAAAATTTTATTACCACATAGAAGAATTTAAAACTTCCTATATAATACTATCAAATATTGTTAGTATTAACCTAAAAACATAAATTGTCTCTCGATTTAGACACTTGAAATTATAATAGAGCCACACCATGATGTAGCTAATAAAAATCAGCAAACAACCCTTATCCTGACGTTGGATTCTAACTGTAGTTCACTAGCTCTGCGCTTCACTCCTCAGGGCTACTTTCTACTTAGGTTTCTTGGTCCCTTACCACCAGCCTTTCTACTTGTTACTAACTCTTATACGCCACCTCTGGCATTTCTTAATTCTATGTTCCATCTTCAGTCTCTGGGACCCCACTTAATAGCCAGATACTGAGAATTTGGGAGGCCTTGCTTAATTATTGTATAGGCTAGCAGGAAGGGGAAAATAAGAATGAGGGTCTTTGACCAAAACAATTTGTATATTATGCAGACTTTTGTGCTTATTCTGAGAAGATACTACTATTTGCAAATATTTTAAGTCAAACTGTTCAAAGGAAAAACACTATAAATGTCAATATAATAAATGGAACATCTCTTGTTATTGTTGCACTGATATTCTTTAACAAGAACGATTCTACAGCTATTTGGTTCTTAAACTTAAGTCTTTCAACATAAGGTCAATTTCAAATTAATTGTTATCTTTTGTAATTCAATTTTATCTTTTTCATTTATATTTTGCATTTACTATCAGAAGATAATGGGTAACTGGGGTGAGTAAACTGAGTAAGTCGGGAGCATTTTATGGTGATGGATGGAATCTAGACCTTTTGATTTTCATGACTAGGGTTTGGGAAACCAGGGTAAGTAAACCCCACAATGTACTGTATACAAAGGCAGGTACATAAATGTATACTTGAGACCTATAAAATGTTATTAATCAATGCTGCTGCAATAAATAAACAAAAATGACACGCTTAGAAAAGAAATTACTCTGAAAGAGTTATTTGGCATCTAAGAACCAGAAAGTTCATATGTAATTAAGAGGAAGAGCCTCTGAATAATAATATGGGGTACTCTGCTTCTATGAAATACTAATGTTCATGTCTACATGAAATACTAATGTTCATGTCTCTGCACCTTACCAAGAATGGAAGAAATATTCACTGAGAGCATAAATTGAACTAAGTCCCTGGCTAAACTGACCAAGGATGGTCATGTTTCCAAGTTCATCCTATTCCTCAAACCAGAAGTGAGAAGTTTTCCTACTTGCTCATCAAGAACACATCTACCTTAGATCATCCTTGTCTTCTCAGAATTCCAAAGTGTCTAAGGTTAATGGTGTCATGAATGCAATTAATACATATTTTTGATTGAATTAGAGAAGACTTAGCTATGACAAATCAAAAATCCTCGCCAGAGTATGGGCAAAGAGTTGATTTCTTATAATGCAATGTCAGTTAGCAAAATGCACTCTCAGTTTCATATGTGGCAAGTAAGCACCATAGTAGTCTTACAGCTATGATTAGGGGCATTGGTAAATATTACCAAGGTATAAAATACATTTTTAATGGGAAAAAGAGCAGTTCCTAATTTCAAAGATGGATAGCACCATCTTTGACCAAATTTTTATGTAGTTATAGTTATATAATTTTATAATTAAAAACTAACCTTACTGTTTTTTAGTTTTATAGTTATAAACTATAGTTTTATAGTTATAAAATAACCTTAAGTATCTGGTCAATGAAGAGTAAAGTTCCTATCTTACTCCTGCCAAAGCCAGGTCCTGTCATTGAACTAAACTTGGCTGAGAATAGCAAGTTCATAACTACAGAGAAGAGACAGAAACTACAAGAATACAGGTCTTCGAGACCAGCAAAAAATCAAAATTCTGTACCTTTGTAGGACACAAGAATAAGTCACTTCACAAACGTTGCTATGGAAAAAGCAGAAATAAGCAGTGATCATAAAAGTTCTCCTTCACTCTCAGTAATTGTTACTTTTTGCAATTACAACTTAGTGTGTTCACCTGCACTAAATCATTTTGTTCTCGCCATTATTATTTTTACATGAGTAAAGCAGTATTAGTTATGAACGTGAAGTTGAAAAAACAATTCCTGTACAGATTTACATGACTAATCTTAAAATTAGACAGAATCTCTTTGCATATAGTTTGTGGTCTTTCAATAACATCTGAAGTTGTAAAAGGCCAGATCTAATTATCTGTTTGGCTTTTTAGATGACTCTTTTCTTTCTTATTCATTATTAAGAACTTTCATTTCTGGCAGGGAAAACATTCAGCCTTTACCTGAAATTTTTGACAACAGACAAGATAATCTCCACCCCTAAATAGAATAAATAATTTTGTATTTTGTTTGTTTGCTTTTGGCACCACTAACTTAAACATCAACTAATCAGTTAAGAGAAATTTATAAATTGTGGCTTAGGGATTGTGGCCTTTTATTTCAGTTTTCTACACATTTTCCACATACTGAAGGTTGACTATAAAGTGTTTACTAAAATAGAAAAAAAATTACAGAATATAAATTTTAAATCCATAGGGAGTTTAGAGACACAGAACAGAATTTCACACTAAAAGAAGAGCTGAAAATAGGAAGATAATTTCTCTTACAAGGAAACACTTTCATTTCTTACTACATGAAAAATAATCTTTTCACCGATACTGTACATATTCTGTAAATTAAATTGAAAATCTGTTTTGCATCAGCAGTCTTTTCAGTGTGAGGATGAAGGTGGCAAATAGGTCTCCTGAGGATGGAAAAGGGTCATAGGATGGGGGACAGACTAGATACAAATCACCCTTACATCCAGGCAGACCAGCATGCTGAGGACCAGAAGGGCATGGCTAATGGGAATTTACTGAGATTTAGAAGGTAGAACACTTGCTGCAATTAAACAAATAAGAATCAAAGGTGACAACCTGGAGTGGAAAACAAAAGGGAAGTAATACGGCTCCCTTTTTGCCTTAATCCAGGAAGGTCACCTCTAAGAACAGAGTAGTTTAACTCATGAATGTAGAAGTTGGATCAGAAAAATACTGGGAGACAAAGGGAGAGAGTAGTTTCAAGTTGGGGTGGCCGATGACAGTGAGAAATTTGGGTATTCAGCAATGAGAGCAGTTATAGGGGAAAAAAAATCATACCAAGTACTTGCCATTAAGGGACTGGGGAAAATTAAAAACTAAAGAAGGGCAAATAAATTCATAAAGGAAGCTGCTCCTTGTTTTAGCTGAATTTATATTTTTTGTTTTTTTTTAATTTATTTATATATAAATTTCACAACATTGTAATCTCAAGGATTTGCCCCTCCCCACCCTCCCCTCCCTTCGCCCCCTTTCCGTCCTGCTCATAGTTGTGCGCTTCATTTTGGTGCTTAGCTTGTTTTGACTTTCCTCAAGGTTTTTGTTTATTTTTTCACTATATCCCATACATTAGTGAAACCATTTGGTTTCTGCCTTTTTCTTTATGGCTTGTTTCTGCTAATATGATTTCTTCTAAATACATCCATGTTGTTATGAAATCATCGAATTTGTCATTTTTAATTGATGAGTAATATTCCATCGTGTATATATACCACATTTTTTTTTAGCTGAATTTAAAAGTGATGTTTTAAAAGCCACTGCAGGGCATGGTTTGAGCTTGGGCCTGCGTGGACAGAGTGTCGCAGAAGCTGGAGAGTGTGATTGGCAGTGGGAAGTTCATCCCAGAGGTGAGAGGCAGCCAGTTTCAGCGGGCGGGGTGGGGGTGGGGCGTCTCACTCAGGTGACCTGCCCCACCAGCAAAGAGATTACTTCTGGTTGTCAAGGTGATGGACCTGGGAGTTAGAGAGAGACTGCAATTTGCAGCTGAACAGGCCCTGGCCCTTCAGGCTAGGGGGCGGAACCAGTAGTTTAGTACTGGGTAAGCCAACTTGAAAGCTTCCAGCTTTCACCCCAAGCCCAAAAGCACCGGCGCCATGTGGCGCCAGCGCAAACTAAGGAAACAAGGACACTCACTCACTAACCAAGAGCTTGAAGAAACCCCAACCAAAAAGAGTGTTAGGGCAAGCCTAGATCTTTGGAGGCACCAAGAGCTGTTTAAGGTTCATCAAGCTGAAAAAAAGGGGAAACAACAATAAAGAAGACAGACAATACAATAGAAACCACACCTAGTCACACATTCACTCCCTGAAAAGGAACTGGTCTCCCACAATATGCAACAGAAACAAGATATAACCACCACTACAGCAAAACTACAAAGACAGAACTAACCACAATTAGATAGCCTTCAACATGCCTAATACCAGAGCAGTAGTCACTCAATATGTAGATCAAGTCTGAAAGGAAAATACAGGTAGGAGGAAGAATACAAATACTCAAGTAAGCTCTAAGAAAAATAATTCACCCCCAAAGAATACACAATCTGTAGAAACCAACATGGATGACATGGAAGAAATGCTTCACATGTCAGACAAAGAATTCAGAATCAACGTGATAAAAGCACTCAAAGAGGCCAAAGAAGAGGGGAAAAGAAGGGAAAGAAAGTGGGTAGAAGCTCTCAACGAACTAAAAGAAGTAGTAGAAAAATATTTAAAAGAATGTAGCAAAATGAATAATATCATTGAAATACAGAAAAACAAAATTGAAACCCTAAATAAGAAGCTGCAGGAGATGTAATGCATAAGAGGAGCAATAGAAGAGCTCAAAAATGCAGGGAAGAGCCAGGAATGCAGATTAGAAGAAATAGAAGAAAGAATCAGCACACTAGATGATACAGAAGTAGAGAGAATGAAGAAAGAGAAAGAGAGAGAAAAACACAGTAAGAAAACAGAAGAAAAAATCAGAGATCTGTCAGATACTCTAAAGAAAGCAAATATAAGAGTAATAGGAATCCCAGAAGGAGAAGAGAAAGACATAGGATCTGAAAGGCTCTTCAACAAAATAATAGAGGAAAATTTCCCAAACTTGAAGAAATGAAAATAGACATACAGGAAGCAAAAAGGACACCAAACTACTTTAATGAAAGAAGAAACACAGCAAGACACATCATAGTAAAACTTTCAAGAGCCAAAGATAAAGAAAAAATTATGAGAATAACAAGAGAGAGGAAACAGATAATCTACAAAGGAAAACCGATTAGACTGACTTCAGACTTCTCAGAAGAGACACACCAAGCAAGGAGAGAATGGGGCCACATCATCAAAACACTCCAAGACAAAAAGTGCCAACCAAGAATACTCTACCCAGCAAAGTTGTCCTTCCTTTATGAAGGAGAAATTAGAAACTTCTCAGACAAACAAAGCCTCCAGAAATTTGCTACCACCAAGCCCCCTCTCCAAGAACTCCTCCAAGAAGCCCTAAGATCGAAACGTGCAGAAGAATAAAAAGAATGAATAATAGAACCGCCAATGACCACCAGGAAGCCAAAGTTAGAGCCTCAAACATCAATAATTACCCTAAATGTCAATGGGGTAAACTCAGCAATTAAAGGACACAGAGTGGCAGACTGGATTAAATGACAGAACCCAACATTTTGTTGCCTCCAAGAAACAAATTTGATCACAAAAGACAAGCATAGACTGATGGTGAAAGGATGGAAAATGATCCTACAAGCAAGTGGCCCCCCCAAAAAGGCAGGGGTAGCCATTCTGATAGCAGATAAAGCAGATTTCAAATTTTAAAAAGTAACAAAGGATAAAGAAAGTCACTATCTAATGGTTCAAGGGTCAACCAACCAAAAAGACATAACAATTATCAACATATACTCAACAAATGAGGGTGCACTAAGATTCATAAGACAGCTAAGAGAACTGAAAACAAATATAGATGAAAACACATATGTAGTAGGAGACTTTGACAGCCCACTCTCAACAAAGGACAGATCAAAAAAACAAAAGCTACACAAGGACACAAAGCCTTAAATGAAGACCTAGACAAATGAACCTATTAGACATCTATAGGACGCTATACCCACAAGGAATAGAATACACCTCTTCTCAAATTCACATGGATCATTCTCTAAAATTGACCACATACTAGGCCACAAGGCAAACATGAATAAATATACAAAGATTAAAATAATACCAACTTTTTTTCAGACCATAAGGGTATCAAACTAGAAATCAATAATGAAAAGAAACATCCAACACATGGAGACTGAACAACATGCTAGTAAAGGAAGAATAGGTAATTGAAGAAATTCAAGATGAAATAAAAACATACTTTGAAACAAATGACAAAGACACAGCGTTCCAAAATATTTGGGATGCAGTAAAAGCATATCTAAGAGGAAGACTCCTAGCAATACAGGCCCATATCAAAAACCAAGAAAATAACCAAAAAAAAACCTAATCCACCAATTCGAAACACTAGAAAAAGAGCAACAAATAAATCCAAAACCTAGCAGAAGACAAGAAATAACAAAAATAAAAGAAGAAATAAATAATCTAGAAGCCAAAAAGACTATCCAGAAGATCAACAAAACCAAAAGCTGGTTCTTTGAAAAAATAAATAAAATTGACAAGCCCCTTGCAAAACTCACAAAGGAACGAAGAAAGAGAATTCAAATAAACACAATCACAAATGAAAGAGGAGAAATTACAACAGACACAAAAGAAATCCAAAGGATAATGAGATTACTATGAACAACTATATGGAAACAAATACAACAACCTGGATGAGATGGATAGATTCTTAAAAAGATACAACTCTCCAAAATTAAACAAGTGAGATATAGATAATTTAAATAAACCAACCACAGGCAGTGAAATTGAAGCAGTCATCAAAACTCTACCTAAATAAAAACAAGAGCACAGGACCAGATGGCTTTACAAACGAATTCTACCAGACATTCAAAGATGATATAATGCCTGTGCTACTAAAGTTCTTCCAAAAAATAGAGAAAGAAGGAAAACTGCCAAACACATTCTATGAAGCAAACACCAAACTCATACCAAAATCAAATAAGGACAGCTCCAAGAAAGAAAACTATAGGCCAATTTCCTTATTGAACACGGATGCAAAAAATTTAAACAAAATTCTGGCAAACCGAATCCAACGATGTATAAAAAGCATTATTCACTATGACCAAGTGGGGTTTATCCCAGGGGCTCAAGGATGGTTCAACATCTGGAAATCAATTAACATAATACACCACATCAACAAAGAGAAAAACAAAAACCACATGATAATATCAATAGATGCAGAGAAAGCATTCGACAAAGTCCAGCATCCATTTATGATAAAAGCCCTTGAAAAATTAGGGATTAAAGGAACATACCTCAACATAATAAAAGCCATCTATGACAAACCTACGGCAAACATCATCCTAAATGGGGAAAAACTAAAAGCATTCCAGCTGAGATCCGGAACCAGGCAAGAATGCCCACTCTCCCCGTTACTCTTTAACGTTGTACTGGAAGTTCTAGCTAGGGTGATAAGGCAAGAGAAAGGCATAAAAGGGATACAAATAGGTAAAGAGGAACTGAAGCTCTCATTATATGCGGATGACATGATTCTCTACATAGATGACCCCAAAAAATCCACAGAAAGATTGCTTGAAATAATAAACCAGTTCAATAAGGTAGCTGGATACAAAATCAACACACAGAAGTCGGTAGTTTTTCTATATACAAAAAGTCAAATAGAAGAAGAAATTTGAAAAACCATCTCATTTACCATTGCACCAAAAAAATAAAATACCTGGGAATAAACCTAACAAAAAACGTGAAAGAACTCTACAAAGAAAACTTTAGAACACTACTAAAAGAGATAGAAGAAGACATAAGGAAATGGAAAGACATTCCCTGCTCATGGATTGGAAGGATAAATATCAAAATGGCCATCTTACCAAAGGCAATCTATAGATTCAATGCAATCCCAATAAAAATCCCAATGACATTTTTTAAAGAGATAGAACAAAAATTAATGAAATTCATATGGAATAACAAAAAGCCTCGAATATCAAAAAAACCTCCTGACCAGAAAAAAAGAGAATGGAGGTATTACAATTCCAAACTTCAAACTATACTACAAAGCCATAATAATTAAAACAGCTTGGTACTGGTACAAAAACAGATAATCAGATCAATGGAACAGAAGTGAGTGCCCTGAAATAAAACCGCACATATATCGTCAACTAATCTTTGACAAAGGAGTGAAAAACTTAAGTTGGAACAAAGATAACCTATTCAATAAATGGTGCTGACAAAATTGGACTAAGACATGCAAAAAAAAATGGACCAAGACAGCTCCCTCACACCATGTACAAAAATCAACTCAAAATGGATAAAAGACTTAGACGTAAGACCCAAAACCATAATATACACAGAGGAAAACTTGGGTAAAACCCTTTAGAAATTACAAGTCAGAAATCCCTTTCTGGAAGCATCTACAGATGGCAAAAAAATGAAAGAAAACACAAACAGATGGGACTACATCAAACTAAAAAGCTTCTGTACAGCAAAAGAAACAACAGAAAAAACTAAAAGATGCCCAACCAAATGGGAAAAATTTTTGCCCTCCACAATAGTGATAAGGGTTTAATAATGAAGATCCACAAAGAACTCACACAACTAAACAAAAGCAAAATAAAAGCCCAATCAAATGGGGAGAACTAAAAAGACACTTCTCCAAAAAGGAAATACAAATGGCCAACAGACACATGAAAAATTGCTCAATAGCACTAGTAATAAGGGAAATGCAAATCAAAACCACAATGAGATACCACCTTACACCAGTAAGAATGGCCCACATCCAAAAAACAGGCAACAACAAGTGCTGGCGAGGATGTGGAGAAAAAGGAACACTCTTACACTGCTGGTGGGAATGTAAACCGGTCCAACCTCTATGGAAGGCTGTGTGGAGGACCCTCAAGTTAATGAAAATGGATCTACCATTTGACCCAGCAATTGCTCTCTTGGGAATCTACCCAAAAGAGACCTCAATGTGGGTACAAAGGGACACCTGTGCTCGGATGTTTACTGCAGCACTATTTATAATTGCAGGGACATGGAGGCAACCCAAGTGCCCCAAAACAGATGACTGGTTGAAAAAAATGAGGTATTTATACACGATGGAATACTACTCATCAATTAAGAATGACAAACTCAACAACTTTTTGACAATATGGATGTACTTAGAAAGAATCATACTAGCAGAAACAAGTCAAAAAGAGAAAGACAGAAGTCAAATGGTTTCACTAATAAATGGGACATAATGGAAAAAAAGTAAAAAAAAAAAAAAGAAGCCATGAGGAAAAGACAAAACAGGCTGAGCACCAAACTGAAGCACACAACAATGGGCAGGAGGGAAAGGGGGGGAAGGGGAGGGGAGGGAGGGTAAATCCCTGGGATTGCAAAGATGTGAAATTTATATATAAATGAATTATAAAAATAAAAGCCACTGCACTGGCTAATTGATTGTGTAATTTAATTAATGGAGAAGAGGCATCCGTTCCATCTTGTTGGAGTAGTATTTATCTGATTTCCCAACTCACAGCTCCTCCTCATCCCACACTTCAACTCCCCTTTGACTTCCCAACTCACAGCTCCTCCTCATCCCACACTTCAACTCCCCTTTCCCAAAGTATCAGATGGCATATATAGCAACTGTTGTCAATGTCCTGGGTTCGATCATGTGACATTCACCATTTCAGGACCTAGGTGTGGCATCTTCCTGTGAACATTCGTGAGTCTGCTTAAGAAGATAAGCTAGGCTGCAATGGTAAATGGGGTGTTTTTTCTAATTTCTTCTTCTTCTGACTGATTCTTTGCATATATGAATGCTGTTGATTATTGCGTGTTGATTTTGTATCCAGCTACCTTACCAAATCGGTTTATTATTTCAATCAGTTTTTCTGTTGATTTTTCTGGGTTCTCTACATAGAGAATCATATCATCCACGTATAATGATAACTTTATTTCTTCGTTCACTATTCGGATTCCTTTTATATCTTTCTCTTCTCTTATTGCCCTAGCTAGGACTTCCAGAACTATGTTGAAAAGGAGTGGAGAGAGTGGGCATCCTTGCCTGGTTCCGGACTTTAATTGGAATGGTTTCAGTTTTTCCCCATTGAGGATGATATTTGCTGTGGGTCTGTCGTATATAGCTTTTATTATGTTTAGGTATGT
>PVHY01020436.1:0-25566 GCA_004024945.1 Uropsilus gracilis | reverse complement strand
CCAATCTGCAAACTCCTTAACTGCCTTTAGCACACATGCGGCTAGCCCAGGCCAGTCAAGGGCTGCAGGCCCCCGGTGGCCTTTGGTCAAGCCCACATGGCTCACATATTTACTCTACAAGATGGCTGATTCCCATCTCTCCTCCACTGAATCTCCCTCTCTCTATCAATCTCCATATTGGAATCAGAATCTTTGTTTGTACACCCTTTATATACCCTTCCAGGAAACCAGTTTCACCTTGACCATTTCACTTCTTTCTTCCCCTGCATCTCCCTGAAGGGAAATTCCAACTAAGGTCATTCTCACATTTTAGCATCTGTCCTTGAAATCTGCACTCTTAAACAGGAGACAATGGGTGGGGGGGGATAGCACACCATGGTATTGAATACCATCCTCACAAAAATATAGATTCTCATGTCTAACACTACTTCTCCAACAACAGTTAGTCAAAGGTTCGGGGATAGATCTTTTTTGAGATAAGCAACTAAAATATTTTCTTAACTAATGGATAGATAATGATGCTATCAATTGCATCACTTGTGCAAATTCATCTTTAGACCCTGTATTCAGATTACTTTCAAATGTGCATTTAAGTATCAGATAGCACCTAAATGTCACAGGGAGAAAAATTAGGACTAATCTTAGCAGTCTAGAAGAATGATGCTGTCAAAGGTCATCACAAGTCTGACAAAAACAGTCTTCATTAACAGTATCTGTCAGCACCTCCATTTGGAAGTAATTTGGATGTTTGCAGTGACCCTGTCAGCACTGATTGGCTGGGCAGTGACCTTGACCAGGGTGAAACCTGTTCAGTTTAGCTTATACAATACACTATAGGTGGACTCTGGGTAGATAGATGGCAGTGGGGTCAGTGAAGAGGAACTTGTCCATCACTGCTGTTAGAGATGAAGCCACTGAGCAGGATGGTTCAACTGACACCAGAGCTATGGTTTGCATGTGACATGGAATTAATTTCTCTTATTTTTAAAGAATTACTATAGTCCCATTATCTGAGAGTTCATGAGGTTGGAGAGTATCTGGAGAAGAAAGTATTGCTATTGCAGTTTAATAATAGATATTTATAATTTGCCTTTCACACTACAAGTCTGTGTCTTTATTGTGGATAAATTCTTGATCAGAAACTCTGACACTTTTCTACATACTAACAAAATTGTTTTGTAAGTGTTATTAACATAGTCATCTAACAGCCCTGTCCTTTCATTTCCTCATATATCCTTACAGAATCATCTGCAGAATTAATATGAATTATAACCATGATGATACGGAATACTGTTTTCTAACTGCTAGACTAGTAAGACTACAGAAATAGTTATAACACAGTCTGGAAATGTTTTATCTTTGATAAAATAATCTTATTATCTTTTATAGTTACATTAGCAAATTTTTGTATAAAATCTAGGAATGGGTAAGTTATTAAATGATATAGCATATAGCATAATATTTTAATTCTGGACTCTAAGTCTTACACACACACACACACACACACACACACACACACAATACAAGCTATATTGATGGCCGAAAGACTTAGTGTACTAATATGTTTGTCAAGCTAGCATGAGGTGATAAATCAATAGGAAAATATACATAGCTTTCAATTATTTGTGAGATGTTTGACAATCTAGAAAAGAGTCTTTAAGAATGGAAGATATGTTCCTGTTGACTCAAAGTTTTTCTCAGATCTTTGGCATCAGTTTCTTTATTGCAGTATACTTGGGTCAAAGAATAAGAAAGAAAAATACGAAAAGAAAAAGTCAGGCAATCAAATCCAACCAAAGATGAGTTAAAAAATAACTTGTGAGTTTATCTCATACGAGAATAAGTTACTAAACTAGGGAAAAAAAAAAGACAGATGATATCGTTAAATTGATTCCCTGACTTATATATTACTTGACATTCATATCTAGCATTGAGGTCTGTGCCCCAGAGATGTTTAGGATAAAACTAGAGTTTTTAGTAAAAAAAAACAAAACAAAACACTAACTTCTGCTCATTGGTTTTTGACATTTCCCCTCATTTATCCTAATAATTAGTGGGAACTTGCTGAAAGGTAAAATGCTATCTTATCTAGATACTAACATGCAGATGTTTATGGTTTACTTATCAATTTACTTTTTCCTTTGGTTATTTTATTCATGACAGTAACATCATCCAAATGGCTTTTAAAATAATGTATCATTTTCACTGAAATAATTTGCCTAACTGAATTTGAAATGCCTCCCATTTAAATAGAACTGCTTTTATAAAAATTTCCTCAACCTAGCTTATTGCAAGTAAATTTACACTACCTATTTTTTGATGTGCAAATTGTCAGAACCCATTGAGATTGCATTAAACGATTAAGAGAGAGATCACATAGTATCATTTGCTGTAACAGAATCTGTGGATTCAATCCACTACCTAAAAGAGCATGAGACTGCAGAATTGGGAGGACAGGGGTGTAACCTACTAAATCAATTGCTAGGGGAGTGCACAGGAGAGCAGGTTAATTTGTAACATCACCGTATATTATTCAGTCCCATTTTAATTAGTCACGAAACATAGTACAAGCCACATTGTTAATAAAATCACCCTAGACAGATTCTTCCTTTCTTTAGAAAATATTTCAAATACAGCTAAAGATTAAAACAAATTGCCAATTGAGCAGAAGAAAGAGACATTAATCTTTTCTGTCTGGCTAAGGCATGGTTTATCTCTCAGAGAAGACTTAATTCTGTGATTGCTGAAGGCTTTCTTATTTTTTGCAGACTAAAAGAAATAGCCATTTTGAAGTGCTAATACCACTGTAAACATAACTCATTTTATTGAGTTTTTATGGTTTCATTGGAGAAAGTGCTGTGCAGCTGTTGTTTGCTAAATTGTCATTCGTTGGGTTAAAAGTTCGTCGTACTCATTCACATCATGATCACTGCTCAGGAATCAGATGACCACACCAGAGCAACACACTATATGGATCATATAATTTGTTTTGGACCAATTTCCTTCCAGATGCTAAAAATCTGGTGTATTTATTAAGAATTGGCTTAAACCCTGATGCACTCAGGAGTTCAGCTGAAAGAGACTAATTGAATGGGACCTATCCCAACACATAAGTCTCCTCCAAGCTGAAAGTGATTTAAGGTTTTATGGCAGTTAAATGACCATTGGGTAGATTTGTACTCATCCTCAGCAGTTAACATGCAAAAGTGCTTCCACCCTACAGAAAAATTGAGGTGAATATTTCCCAGATGGCTTTTCCAGACAGATATTTCTTAGAAAAGAAGCAAAAAACACTTCCACAGAGTCCAAAGAGCAGTTCATACTTGAGCATTTTGATGGACAAATACAGGGACATGTTCAAACTCTGCAGGGTGCTTTTAGAATATGTTTGGAATGTAAATACATGTTAGCATTGCCTAGCTGCCACCATGCTTAAAGTCTGACCTTTCATTGAATGTTCATTTTTTTAAAGCAAAAAGGAATTTTAGTGATCATTGGGGTCAAACTTTTCCTTGACAGAAAAGAAAAATGGGCCTAATGTAAATGAAGTTATCCACTCAAGTAACTTGATTTCTACCTGAGACTCCAAATTCTCCCCTTTTCAGAGGGTATCCTGACTTCTGTTGCTAGGGCTGCACTCAGCAACAGGGCACTGACTGGTGACACTGTCTTCATAATTTTATGTTCAGTTTTCTCCTTTTTATCCTCTCTTGCTTAACTAGGCATTAATTCCTGGTTTCCCACTTCTTTCTTTTCATAGACATCTCATTTTAAATATAGTCATACTTTTAATTCTAAGTTTTAATTATAATACTAAAAGAATAGCGTAATGAAACACAATTCATAGTGAATAAATACTCGACATGATTTCTGACTTCTTATTTCAAGTAAGAGTTTTTATTGTCCAAAGTATTTATTTGAAAAATGTACTGCCTTCTAATGTTTGGGATCTCACTGTTATATATTTATTTTTGCTTTTTATGTTTTTATTATGCAGAAAAAAAGACCTCACAGAATTTTTAAAAATTTAACTATGCTTAGTACAATGATATTCATTGTAGATTATTTCAAGAAGTTGGTATTTAGATCAGTACCTTTAAATTTTGTGTTCAATGAAACAAATGGTTGCTAACAACAAATCTGATGGGGTAAACACTTTTAAAACATAGATTTACATATGTACCTTGAATAAGAGAGACTTGAATGCCCCATTTCAAAATAAGATGAGTAAATCCTGGTTTTTAACTGAGATTTTCCAAGTTTCTAGCTTAAATTCCCTACCCAATTGAGATATTAATTTTTTTCTTTGCTCATATTTTATTTAACCCTTTAACAACTTTGATCCTTTTATTGTATTCCCTGGGGTTCTCCTACTACCATATCACCCATAGAACCATCATCTTGATTTTTTGTGTACATCCCTTCCCTGATTTCTCCCTCCCTCCCCCTCCCTAGCTGTATGTTTTAGTTTTGTTGTTAACTTGTTAGTTTTGACTTTTTCTTGACTTTGTGTTTGTTTCCCCTATATCCCACCTAAAAGTGAGACCATCCAATTTTTGTCTTTGTCTTTCTGGCTTCTTTCTACTAGCATGATTCCTTCCTAGGTCTATCCATGTTATCACAAATTTATCAAGTTTGTCTTTTTTGATTGCTGGATAATAATATTCTATTGTGTACATACACCACAACCTTTCCATTCATTCATCAGTTTTGGAACATTTGGGTTGTTTCCAAATCCTGGCTTTTGTAAATGGTGCTACAATAAGCATCTAAGTACAGGTGCCCTTTTGAATTAGCGTTTTGGTATCCTTTGGGTAGATTCCCAGTAGTGGAATTGCTGGATCAAATGGTAATTCCATTTTCATTAGTTTGGGGGTCCTCCACACTGCTTTTCATAATGGCTGGACCAGTTATTACTTTTAAATCTTTAACTAAATATTTGCTTTCACTTCACACATACACACACACACCCTACTACAATTGAAGTTCAAATACACAAAATAAATAGAAAGTTCATTTTACTCATAAAAGTCTCTTAAACTTCAGTTATTGTGTTCAAAATTTGCATGGTAGCTACAAAAAAAATGAATTTTAGAAACATGCTAGAAAACACTAATGTGGTATCATCCTAATATTAACCATAAAGGAGTCTAGAAATTAAGGAAATGAGAGTAACCCAAGACAGTGAAAAGAACTCAGGTAAATACAGCACAGAGAAGGAAATGTGTCGTATGGAGTGGAAGTTCAACCAACAGAAGATATCATGGCCTGGAAGAGGTTGGTATAGAAACCAGTGGTAAGAGGGCACAGAACTTTTATAGACATAGTAGAGTGGCTCATACTGATAGTATTATTTAGCAGTACAAACTGTTAAATCATCACTAGTAAAGACACAGAATTATGCTATCTGATGAAATGATTTCTTATAATTGGGGAAAGATGGATATTTTAATAAATAATATTGACATAAGTGTTAGTATTTTAGTATTTAATATTTATTTTTATTATTTTAAAATGCTAAATCAATTTATTTGCCTTTATTATTTTAAAATGCTAAATCAATCAAAGGTGTAGATATAGGATATAGAATCATAAAAGTATTAGAAGAAAGGGTAAAATCATTGTAAGACTAATAGAAAGATTGACCAACTCAACTACAAAAAAAATAAAATACAACTATACTGGGCAAACATCATAAGCAAAATACATATGGAAGGGAAAATTGTAAAACATTTTAAGATGGATAATTAGAAGAACTACCTTTAAGGGAACTTTAAAATGAAAAGAAAAAGTACTAAGTAACATTTAAAATTAAAAAATTAACAATTTTTTCACTAAAAATGGAAATATAAATGCCTTTTAAATATAAAAAGATATTCACCTCCACTCAGAACAGAAATATAATAATATATATATTTTAAATTTATTTAGTGGAAACTAAACATTTTAGTATGCAGTGAGTGGTTTGGAAAAACAGGTATTCTTACTTATTCTTGGTGAGACTTTATCTTATATAATATAACCTTTATGAAATATGTTACATCATAATGTAATTTAATAGCTACCAAAATTATTTTTTACTCTGACTCATTATAGCATTGCAAAAACAATTAGAAACAATCTAAATACATACCAATAAATTATGGTTAAAAAATACAACAGTAGCTATATATAAACTATAAAAACATTTCCAAGATACACTACTAAATTTTAAGTAAAATATTTAAGAATCAAGCATTTCCAATGTGTAGTTAAAAATGAATGTGTGCACAGTGTGCATGTGTGTACACTTGATGTATAGAGAGATATATCTACATATTATATATCTATAATATATGTTATGTTAGTTATTTTTGATTCTTCTATGGGGTACAAGGTGAAAGAGAATCAATAATTATTTTTCATTATAAACTTCTGTATTTTCTAGATTTGTCATTTGTATGTATTAATTACATTTGTTACATAAAATTCAATTATTTCCCCTTTACTATGATTTTAGATATTTGTTAAAGTCATGTTTTTAAATTCTTCTGAGAATGTCATTATATAAATAGAAATAACTTATCATTTCTCCATTGGTGAACATACTTCCCCCCAATTGCTGTTAGTATGGATTTCACATGCTTGTATATACATATATTCACATTTTCAAAATCCACAGGTATATTTTTGGTATTCTGAAAGGTATGTATTAGTACCTGTCATCCCAGGTATTTGCCAAAGGAAATCTGAAGAGAATGTCTTGTTTTTGTAATAAAAGGTGAAAAGGCAAAGTAGCATCAGTGTTTGCTTTGTTGCTGCTGCTGCCGCTATAGAGGCAACAGTCCAAGCATGAGTATTGCACTGCTCTGAGAACTACTTCCCGGGGAACTACTTTATACAGCCTGTGTATCTATCATACCATTCCTGCTTTTACTATATGTTAATGTTATTTTAGGTTTTAGGTATTATTCGGCATGATTTGATGGTTTTTTTCTCTTTGTCTGGGAATGCTAAAAAATCGCCCATGTAAATGAATAGCGATCGCTTCTTTATGTGATCTGCTTATGGAAGGTTTTGTAGGAATGCTCTACTTCTGAATCATGGGGAAATGTATAAATATTTTTCTTTCATATACATGTTGTAGCCCAGTCCTTTCACTGATATGCTTGTTACTTTTCCATCTCTAATCTTTTCCTTTCCATTAACCTCACATTCCTTCCCCAGTTTCTTTTCAATGGCCTGAAAGCCCATACTTTATTTTATAGCCTGTTTTATTTTTCAGTACCATTTCTGATATTTTTCTTTCATTTATTTTCTGTGTGTATTACCTCTCCATGTCTTTTCTGCTTTACTGGTAAAATAGGAATATCAATATCAAATCCAGAGATTTGTAAAAAAATACAATTAATGTGAAGAAATATTTTATGTAAGTGATTAAGGAATTATAAAATGTAAATTCATATTTTGTTGCATTTTATGTAATATACTGTTTTTTATGATTACGCATGTTATTCTTGGATGTGTTCCTTTCATTATTACATGATTGTTTCTAATATTTGAATATGAAATTACTAATGATCCTATGACATTTTAAAATTTTGACATTAGACCATAAATGATAGTCCATAACATACTATTAAGAGAAATGCTCAATGAAAGGTCACTTTTCTCTTACATTTTGCACCTCAACCTACCACCAACTCCTGTAAATACATATCATGAAGGAGGCTCATACACAAAATTCAAATCACAAATGTTCTGATCTATAAACTCATCAGACACTATTATTCACATTCTCTTTGACTTATTTCTGTAGCAAACTTGAAATCACCAATTGTCCAGCAGTTACATATCATTTACATAAATTTTATTCTACTATATGATACTTCTTTGAAAGTAGTGACCACAATTTTTCACACCCATATCACTGGTCTCTACTATAGTGCCCTTAACACATAGTATGTGTGTAAATATTCATTAAACTGGAATGAATGTAAATCAGTTTGAAGAGGTTAATTATTTATATTTGAAAAAATGAAAAGACTTGATAAACAAATTTAATATGAGAACATTTATATATATATACCATGTGATTTTTACACAAAAATATTTGTAGCAAAATTCATCACAGTAAAATACCCAAAGATACTACATTACCATCAAATACAAAATTGAAAAGAAATTGTGTAGTACCTACTAAGTATAGTTCAGATAATATCTGTTTGTAGTGCCATAGTTACAACATGCTGACTAATGTCCAAACATAATTAGCAGATTATTATATTCTTGATGATACTTCTATCTTTTTGTGTAATGGGTATTAATTTTGTTGATATTGACTGTCATGATTAGAAATCATTATTACATCCAATCATTGTTTTGGGGGCAAAACAATTGCTTGCCTTCACTTCTTTGCTTTCTTGTTTTTTATTAAAACAAAGAAAAGGTCCAATTTGCTAAGAAGTTCTTTTAAGTAAAGAAAATGAAATTGTTTTGTTCAGAGTAGGAATATCTCTAGCCTCCATCTCTTGGCTTAAATGGTGAACTTGTAATAAACACGTATTTTAGACAAAACACTAAGATGCAGATAAAAAGTAGTTGTGTTTTATGTATATAACTGATTAAAATTTAACTGATAATAAAATACACTTATATTTTGTTTACATATAAATATATTTACATATAAATATATATAGATGTTAATGATAAATTAGTGATTAATATTTATCTGAGGAAAAAAGCATAATGGTGATTACAGATTATACTATGCTAACAGGCACATAATTTTGACTAACATATGAAGTTTTACCTTAGTTATACATTAATATTTAAAAACTGTATTATATACATTAAAGCAAGATGTTGGCAAAGTTGTTAAGTGTAGTTCAGTATGTCCATTTTTTCCCCATTTAACTCTTGTTTAAGGCTCTGTTCTAAAAATTTAAGTGGATTACATCTGCTCTCACCTACTCTCTGGCTAATGATTAGATCTGGTCAGAAAAAGGCACTGTGAAGAGATGAGAGAAAAAAAGAAGGTAAAATCCAGAGCATTTATTTCCCATAATGACTTCCATTCTGTGATAATTTGTGATTATGTCTGCACCTTCTTTTTATATCCTAACCTCTATGAGAGAGCTTTATTTCCATGGTTCCATCTCCTATCAAGTTCTGTAAGCACCACAGGACTCCTCCTTTGAAAATGGTAGACAATGTACACACCAAAATTTCTGGCTTCTCTTCAAAACAGACATTGTTTTGCTTTCCAAGCAATGCTGTAACTCCCAGTTTCACAGTGAATTGAGGAGATTGAAGAGGTCCCTGGGAAAGAGAGGAGTATGGCTAGTGTCTGGTGTGCTGTGATAGTACCAGTAGTAAAATTTTCATTGCTGGTGAACTGGGGTGAAACACCTGTGGAAAAGGATGTTCTAACTGATGGATGTGTCTAGCACTTGAGAGGAATGAGTTAAAGTACATTTTTAAATTAAGTGGGCTTTGCGAATCATTACTGGAAAAAGATAAAAAAAATGGTGTGAAGGTCATTGCTAAAAGGCAAAGTGTGAGAGTCAGAGAATCCATGGCATTTTTTCATGAAAGTGGAACACTCTATAGTCAGAGAGAGGGGGGGGGGTGAGGACCAGGCTCTCAATTTATTTGTTAAGAGTAGGGTGTTTTGCAACCATCCAGGCTGAATAAGTTCATCGTCGGTCTTCCCAGGGGAAATGATCATTTTGGAGACTTCCACAGATCTTTAGGCTGAATCAGGGACAGATCAGGCAGGGTGACAGCAGCTTGAGCTCTTCCTGTCTGCATTGATGCCTCCCTGTGATTCTTCACCTCATGCACAATTAGAATGGCCTCAGTGACACATGTACATGTTCCTGCTCCGTGGCCAGGAACCCACAATCACACAAGGTGCAAGATTGCAGGTGCAGGCCATAGAAGCTAGTGGCAGGCGGACATAAAAAGCCTGATTTTTAACTCATTTACCCTCCAGAAGGGAACTTCAAAGACATTAAATTCTCAGTTTAAAAAAATATCTCCACTGGGTACAATGGAACCCAAATAAGAAGAGTTTACCATTGAGTGCCTTGAACTCCCAGATTACATGAAACCACAGAGCCTAAAGGCCAGTCTCACATAGCCAAAGATATGTGGGAACGTAGCTGTTTGCTCCTGTGCTTGAGATTCAACAGAGCCTGAAATGAGATGCAGGTGCATCACAAAACTGCCTTTGGCCTCCAGCTACTCTTCATTTCCTCCCTCTGTTACCAAACTAAGGGTCAAAGCCCAACCCAGCTGGAATGTTCTGGGACTGCCTGGGAAGAGAAGAAATCCTCCACTGCCCACAGGGAACTCTAAAAGCAAATCCTGAAACTTCAGAATTTTGACAGAGGTCCCCAGATGTCTAGTTGTAGGGTGTGGGAGAGCACTGAACGGGGCATAAGCCTTAGAGCAGGTGACGCACATCCAATGATGTCATTCTTGAAGAGAGCTGAGAACTGGTAACCCGGTGACTCCCTCAAAATCTTCCTGGCAGGGAAGGGCATGTGACCTTCCCAAAAAGAGGATTTGGGTAACACATGGCAGTATTCATTATATTTACAAGAAAACATTTGGGCTATGTTTTAAGTATCATCAGGGATTAACTGAGTTCTAGGGTTTGGGACAAACCATGACAATCTTACCTACACCGACGTGTTACTATTTGTGTTCGCCACTGACATCAGTCATGGCTAATTTTTCCTCACCTAGCTGCCCACCCGCCTGCCTCCAGCTCCCATCACTGCATGCCGCTACCTCTCCACACCATACCGTTCCTCAACTCCCCTCTCTAACCTCCCTTCCCGCTCCTTCCTGGCTGCACCTCACTATTTGGCAGTGCAGCTAGTGGCCTGGGGACTATAGATTTGGCAAAACACCTGCCAGGAGGTTTGGGTTTAGGTTCCGCTAATCAGGAGCACCTGTTTGAGGTTTGGAAAACGCATAAAAAAGCAGAGGCTGTGGGCGGTTCTCAGCGCCACAGTGGTTAAAAGAGTGGGTTCAGGCAAAGGTGCTGCAGCGGCCTCTGGGCGATTTCCCAGGAATCATCTGCTTCAGTTTGCACCCGTGGTTTTCAGGGTATCAGCACCTTATGGGAACTTACAAAAATGCAAATTCTTGGATCTACTGATGACCTCCGCGTTCAGAAGTTTCCTGGTAAGTGTTTTACTGATTTCCCTGGTTGATTCAATACAGTGGTTTCCTCCTTGTTGGTGAGGGATACTTTCGAAGCCCTTCCCCCCCCCACACACAGTGGAGACCCCGAATAGTATGGAGCCTGGACTTAACTGCCTTTTTCTGTACAGATATGCTAGTGCTAAAGTTTAATTTAGGAATTAAGCACAGAGATGAACAATAGTTAATAAGACAACGATGAGAGTAATATACTGTTAAGTCAATGTGGTCTCTCTCCAAACACTTTCCTGTGTGGTATTTTTGGTTGACGGTGTGTCACTGAGACCTTGGAAAAGTAAACCCTGATAGGGAAGAAAGTGCTGGATACTAAAGTTAAGAATTGCTAACGTTGGTTTTAATGCAAAAGATAATGATCGAATTTTCAAACTGGATTGGTTATCAAAATTACCAAGCATGATTCCAAAAAGTACATTCCTGGGTCTTACCACATACTCTCCAGAAATAAGACTCTTAGAGGAAGGGGCCTAGGAGTCTATGTTCCCCATTTCCTGGAGATTCTGAATGTTGGGCAGGCTGGGGAATTGGTCAAGTTTTCTTCTGTGATGGTCTTTTTTTCTGGTTTTAAAGAAAGCGCTCCTTTTTCCTTGTAGCTGCAAAGAAAAGGAAAACTGCTATTTTCATGAAATTGTTGTCTTGTTTGGACATGTGCTTTCTTAGCATAATTTCTTTAAAAAACATTTACATTATACAGTTCTGTGTTTCTCAGTATTAACCAAGGATATTTGCATCACAATCACTACTACAAGTGTTTTGAAATTGGAAATAACCTGGCCCCATTCAAACTTAATTAGATCTCTGTACTTGGGACATTTTTAACAAGCACATCAACTAACACAAATTTGAGCGCTACAAAAAACTTTTCTATACTGTACTGTAGCATCCAGATGTTTGAAGATGTACTATCTCAACAGGCATGTTAAACATGCTAAGAATATTGGTATTAGCTCTCAGCTTGTTTGTTCATGAGTAAATTAAAGTATGGAACTAGATTATCTCTCCTTTCAATTCAAAGATCCTATGATAAGTGTGTATTTACCAACCTGTAAACATAGGTGCATCCAAGAAACATAAACGATGCCTCCTGCTTGACCAAGTTATCTATTGTACTGACTGGAGGCTAATATTTTAATTTTGCCCTTATTGGCATAAAACAAAGGGGAAATAGGAGTACTGTAAATACTTTGTTTAAACTTTGACAATTTTTGTACAAACTTGTGTTTCCTTTTTACTGAAAGCATTCAAAACTGACTATATTCAAAAAACTTACAAGAACTATGATTTTACTCTCAAAAGAAATTACTACATAAAGAAAACATCAAAAATATCAACAATATTCAAACATCCCATTTCTATCTTTATGTTTAACTTTAGTTATAGATCTTCTTTAAAAAATATGACCTATATTCATACTCTACTGGAAAATATATTTCTACATTCAAGATTTTTATTGCTGATATTAAGTTAGAATATGTCTTCTTAGTCTATAATTATAAATAGCCTATACACTTAGAGTGTAACTGGGCCTATGCTAGTGCCATGTCTTCCACTAGTATTTAAATATTCTGATATATGGTGATTATTTAATAATCACAAATTATTTCTGACACAAATGAGGATTTTGAAAGACCTTATACATTGATCTGAATAATCAACAGTAAGGTTTTCTATGGGATTGTTTCATTTTCCCGTTGAATAATTTTAATGTTTCTTAAAGTAATTTTTCAATACCCTGAAATGATAAACATATTCTCAATAAATTAAGAGTTTTAAAGTTCAAGTATATGACAAGTGTAAGACTATTTCTTCTGGAATGAAATTTCAATGGGTGCAGATGGCATCTTTTTAAAGAAAAAGAAAATAAATTGGTGTCTTTTAAGTTCTTCTGCCCATTTCTTGGACCAGCTTTTTGGTTTGTTTTTGTTGAGTCCTGTGAGTTCTTTATAATCTTTGATATCAGACCCTGATCAGTTGAATGGAGTATGGTGTTCTCTGCTTGGTGGGGGGTAGCATTGGGGAACTTGGGCTGGGATATTCTGGCTCCTCCCTGTCACCTGAGATGCATGATCCTTCCTTGGTCATTCCTCCCCAGGCTCTGATGGGGCTGGTGCAGAGTCTTAAGGGCCAATAGATAGATTTTTTTGGCCGCCAGATGGGCAAGGTAGGAGAAATGAACCGAGAGGAGAGATTGCCCAGCCACAGCCCAGGTTCAAATGGAAGTATGAACCATGAAACAACTTTATTAACAAAAAAAAAGGGGTATTTATAGGGACACAGGGTGAGGGCCTGTTGAATTTTAAAGAAGATAAACAAATTTGAGAGACAATTAACATTTTAAAGCAAAGAGTAACTGAGGAAGGGGGAGTGTACGCAGGTGGTCACTAACTTTGATAAAGAAAAGCCAGTGGTCTCAGAAGGTTATTTCATTAAATCAGTCCCTAAGTGTTCTTAGGGACTGTTAATGAGAGAGGTTTTCCTTTATCTTGTCTGGAATGACTCTTTCTGGTATGCAAATAGACCACAGCAATTTCCATTTGAAGAGAAGTCAATTCTTTAACATCATCTTTATTTTAGTGATTTTGATTTTATATTCAAAACCTTGATGTTTCATATTGGTTTATATTGCTTTTTGGCCTTTGATTAGATTTCATTATATCTAAAAATAATACTGGTGCAGTAAAATGTATATACAGATTGTAAAAAATATAACAATCTTATTTCAAAGCATATATATTTTTAATAAATTATTCAATGTTAAAATTCCTTTCTTCCCATAAGACTTTATTTACCAGTTGGCATAAAAGTTGTTAGTGTGATAAGCAGAAAAGTAATATTAAGTATTTAACATTGTGGGATTCATAGTTTTTAAAGAATGAAAGTCATATAAAATATTCCCACCTAAGTTATGTCTGATGTGATTTACCAGGCACAGTTAAGAAAAAAGTAGATTTTATTAGCATGAATGTTGAGATTGTGTTCATGTTAAATTTCAATACAAAAGTCAAGTTTTTCTTGGTAATGATTTGCTGAAATTAAACGGGTCTTTTGTAAATTTTCTAAGTATTCTAGATAATTGAAAGAACACTATTACATAAAAATAATGAATTAGTGTGGCCAGGATAAGATGAGCTTGATTCTAAGCTTAAGTTATGAGTGAGCCAGCCCTAAGTACTAAGTTCAACATTAGGTGCATACTCATTTCATGTGTGAACATGGGTTATACCATCCTAATGATTATCAAAAGCTTTTTTTAAATCATAAACATAAGTGAAACATCAGTTATTGTATATTTTCTCATTGAATCTATTATAAAAGCATGGGTTCCCTCACTTTTTTGAATAATAAAAAAGTCTTTAAAAAGTAGAAAGTAGTATTTTTAATAAGTTTTTCAAAGCTGTGTTCACTTCTCATGTCTGTAATAAAAAGGAAGCATATCATAATTTCTTAAATTTTATATCCATTTTGTTGTATTTGCACTAAACAAGGTAGGAAATTGAAAAGATTCCACACACTTAAATTAATAAAAAGTAGTTACTTTTCCAGCAAAAAGAAAAAAATCATTTAAAAAACTCATTTCCAAATTTTTTCCCCTTAGGTTAGCAGTTCTCTAAATCTAGTATCTGGACTATTTGTTAACAAAGTATATTTCAGGTCCCACTGAGAAACAGAAACTCAGAGTGGATACCCTCAACCTGAGTTTCATAAAACTCCCCATGTAATTTTGATTTATACTAATGTGTGAGAACAAATTCTTAGAATATGGGACATAAATTCACATAGTTAAAATAGATAGGTCTGTATCTATGGGTAGATTATTTTTTACTGAATCTCAGTCCTGCCTACAGATCTCACCTTGGGAAGTTTTCAAGACCTATCCCAACTCAGATCAGTTGATAGAATCTGCCTTCAAATCAACATTTTGTAAGTTCTCTGTAAGTTCTAGTGAGCAGCAGGACTCAGACAGTTTGAGGATTTTGTGTTCTTTGGTCAGTCACTAGCATGTGGTTATCCCTCTTGCCCTTTTCTGTTGATTCTATGTCCCTGTAGGGTCCCTTAGCTAAAATTGCAGAAAACCAAAGGGATCATTGATATCAACTGATAGAGTAGCTTGTTTATGAGTTACTTCCATTTGGGAGACATTTATATTCAATTTAAAAGTTCAGTATATGTTCCTTGGATTATTGAACAGACTCTACTACTGAATCCTTCGCATTTTGTTTTTCCCTTTTTAATCCATCCCCCAGGTTGTGGCCACTGTTAGCTTTCTAAGATGCGAATTTTAAAATGCCCAAACTCTTAAACATACTTGTAAGTGCCTGGTATAACCTCTGCTTTGTCTATCCTTTGTTCTCCTCCCAAATTTATTCTATGCTAGAGCTATACTAAATGTTTAGTATATTAATTTAAACCCAGAATGTTTTCTCACTCTTATCAGCAGAGCACATAATATTCTCTCTACTCCAGAACACTGTTTCCTGGAAGATGGTCACATCACCATCACTCATTCATCCACTTTGATATTATGCCTTCCAAGAAAACTGAACTGATCATCCTAGCTTAGGATCACACTCTCTGAGATACCTTGAAACCTTACTTAAAACAATGTTTTATCTACCTTTCTTATCTAAAATTTTCAGTGCACTGGAAAATTGAAGATGGTATACACAATCAGCAATTTTTCATTTCTATATTTAGCCATGAAACTACACATTTTCAGTAAACTTACATTATGTAAAATGATGAATTTAAAACAACTTAAGACAGTAAATACCATCAAATAGCAAATTGAAACTTAAAGAAAAAGTGAAAATTGCACGTTAATGTTGCTACAAGATATATCAGTGTTCCAAATTAATGTCCTTTTTCTACACCATCCTGAAACTGAGTCCTTTCCATCATGTGTGAAATAACTCTTCATGCAAAATATTTCAGACATGTGGATATGCAAAAGGAAAGTCCATTTTCCTTTACTTGTCAGCATTCCCCATGCTATGTTCTGCAAGAACGAGATTCACAAGTTTTTAATAGGTAATTCATATAAAATTGTTCTCTGTGAAATAAGCATGGGAGCTATAAGGATGTCTTCAATTTTGTTCAATGGTGCAGTAGCATTCATCTTTGGAAATCTTTAGAGAGAAAAATATGTATTTCTTTGGAATTTTCTTGAGCAATATCTTACAGAACATTCAATTTATCAAAAGAGTTTGATATACATTAGATTACAAATATCAGTAAATTTTCCAAGAAGGGGAAAAAGGAATGGGAGTGTCACAGAGATCCCTTTCATCAGGAAACCATCTGTTCAGAATTATTTTGTGAACTGTGTAAAATTTGTGAACTCAAAAAAGTGTATACTAAAAAAAAAGTTGACAAATACCTATTAAATGCATACAGTATGTAATATGATGTAGGTAATCTTTACAGATTCTTGTTGAACATACAGTTCACTGTATTCTGGATTAAAAAGACTAATGTTTAATAGTTCAGAAAAATAGTAGTATTGTTCTAAATAGACAACAAATATTGTACATATACACACAGTAAGGAATTAGATGGTTTTGCTGAACAACATATATTGAGTCTTTCATAGGTTAGAATGGGAAAAAAAAATGACTCTTCTTTGGATTCAAACTGTGGAGACAATGACTAGATGTTAATATTGGCCATTCTTCTTATGTGGAATAGTTTGCCTACGATTGAATTCATACAGGGAATAGGGAAATAAGCCAGATAGAGATACTGAGTTCTGCCTTCCAGCAGCAAAGCATGGAGTAAACTGTTGCCCATCTGTGAACTGGCTACAAAAAGAGAAGAAATGAAAAGGAAGTGCTTGCAACAACAACAACAAAATGATGTAGATATATCCATTGTGTCTTTGTAGGTATATGAGTTATGAGTCTGAATGGAGCCTTCCTTATTAAATGAGCCCGACAAATAAAGTTTGTGGCAAGCCTTATCAAAAGTCCTTTAAAAGTCCTTAAAATTCTAGATGGAGTATGCTATTTACTTTCACTTTGTTTTCTTATATTGCCTATATTGTATAATATTTTGTTCTGTGGGAAAATCATGAGAAATGGTGAGTTTGAGTTTGCACCAAGTTAAATGAGGTAAATATTATATTTTCCCCACATTAACTATTGGTAATATTTTTTTAAATAAAATTCTCAGTCTGCAGTGGATTCTTTGTTAAATTCTCATTGGTAAATAATGCAATTTGGTGACTGTTTTTTCAATATATGTACCTTTACATATTTTTTACATTGGGTGCTTAATCTGTACTAGATACTATCTTAGTGCTAGGGACACAGGAGTGAATATTATAGACATAATTGCTACCAATGTGGAGCTTATATATATATAAAAACTAATTAGAAGATAATTGCATGTATGCTCAGTTACTATAATAATAAAATAAAGAGTATGGTTGTAAAGCAACACTAGATTTTTAATCCCAAATACTTTCCCCAAAATTATTATGTTATTCAAGTAGAAGTCTGAATTTGTTACCTGAATACTTATTTTTTGAGCTCCTCACAGTAAAAAGAATTGTGTAGGAAAAGTGGTTACATTATGATTTAAAAATTCACTTAGAGATCTGATCCCATTAGCCCCTTTTCAAACACCCCTTTTTTTTTGTACTAAGTTCACTATAGCAGTAACATCTCAGAGCACCCAACCTTTTAATTATTATACTACATTAAATTATCTGATATTCTAAACATTCCATACAACCATTCAAATAAAATAGTCATTAAATATGTACAATTATACAATCATGAAAATGATGGTGGAAAAACAATGATCTTTTTCATAAAGAAAGGAAATTCTGGCAGCATAAGAATTGCTAACAAATACAGAAAACTATAAGAAAAACATTATTCCAAAATAAATTATTGAGAGGTGCTTAAGGAATTTGTTAAGCCCTCAAACATATTTTTACAAATAACTTTTAAAGCATTCCATAAAAGCCAAAAGAAAGGCAGTCCTATTCCATCACCTTTTTTGAAAAGTACTATCCAGAGACATCAAGTTGCTTTATCATTTCACTTGTGCTCTAATTTGTCAAAAATTTTCTAAATTTTGTTAAGCATGTGTTTAGAATTTTAAGTCTCATTTGTTAAAAAAAATCCAGTCAACCTTATTGTTTGTTGGGATTCACTTAAATTTTGTTCATTATTAATTTTTCTCACATAATTCAGATTTCCTACACTGGTATTGTATTCTGGTTTGAGCAAATACCTAAAAATTGTATCAGTGGGTTCCTGATTTCTGGTTTTTGGTACCTATATTATGCTTAGGTTATTTTGTCAAAATACTAAACCTTTCATCTTTAATAGGCTAGTACCTGGCTCCAAGTACCTTGGCTTTTGACATCAGTGTAACAACAACAACAACAAAAAGAGGTTTTGTGGTAGGTTAAATAGTGGTTCCCCAAATATGTCTATGCTCTAATCTTTGGAACTAGCTTGCTTTCCATGATTCAAGGAAATTTTTAGATGTAATTACTTTAATTACATTTTAATTACATCTTAAAATGTCAGTGCATATCCTGGACTATCTATCTGTCCAGTGTAAATACAAGTGTCTTTGATGGGTCTAGGTAGAATATATCTAGAAAAATGTAAGGATGGCAGTTGAGGTTAGAGAAAAGGGATAAAGCAGCAGGTTTTGAAGATGGATGAAGAGGCCATGAGGCAAAGTGTGTAGATAGCTTTTAGAAGCTGGCAAAAGTAAGAAAACATTCTCAACTTGAACTTGTAGATAACCTGCAGTGCTATGAACCTATTTTAGACTTCTGACCTCCAGAATTGTCAGAAATATATTTGTATTGCTTTAAACCAACATTTGGTAATAATTTACTAAAACAAGAGAAAATCAAAATAATTTCATTTGAAATTTTCACACTTTCTACTTTACTAAAACTTCCAGAGAAGTTTAGTCTCCCCCTGTTTAGCACTCTTTCAGGAGGAACTTGGCAAGGAACAAAACAAACAAACAAAAAAACCCACCAGCTTTCCTTTACTAACCATACTTTTCATGGTCTGTTCAAAATCTTTTCCTTCATGCGGTTTAAAATCCATTCTCCTTCCTGTCATTTCAGGCTCCTTTTATTTACAATTACCAGAATTCTGAAGGTGCAATGTGATTAAAAGGGAAGGAAACAAACTGCAGCTATGCTGCAGTGGGTGGTCATTCTAGTGATATTCAATCACATTACTTGGAACTTGTTTTATTTTGCTTTTGAATGATAATTACAATTTGTCTCCCTTAGCTCCTCCTTTCTTTTGCCAGAGGTAAAAGAAGCAGTTTCTTCATCTAATATATTCATTATCGGCAACATCATGATCATCATGACCATTACTATTTTATCTATTATAATATTTCTATCCTACTTTCCATATATTGCACACGTTACATATATTAACTCTCTAATCTTCAACAATGATAGGATGACACACATTATTGATCCATGTGGAAACTAAGTAACATGATCAAGGTCACACAACAAAAGGTGGCAGGGTCAGAATTCAGTTCTGACTCCTTATAACTTACCTCCTTAAATAGAACTTTTCTCAGAGAAGTTATAAGCATTCATTTGAAAAGCAAATGACTTTGAGCTTTACACACTTAGAATTAAATGTGGAATTTAATTTTAAATATTAATCAGGGATGGAGTTTAGAAAATAAACAATGATTTCAATATCACAATTTGTGTTCTCTCAAGCCTCAATAACAAAAAAGGGAAAAATCACAAAAATTTTAAACTTGATCTTTTGAAGCCTAAATCTGTCATAATTTATTTGGGCATACTAGTATTATTGGGAAGAACATAAATTTTTTCACAAGTTCATTTAGAAATATATTGACATATAGCTGTATGATATATTCAGTATAATTATTTGAGTCAAATATTTTTGTGATTGTAGTAAGTCTAGTTAACATTCATCTCATATTGATACAAGACATTTTGAAGGTACATATATATATCATTTCCCTTTGCTAAAGTATTAGGATTTACTCTTGACTATCAAATCCATACAAAGTGTTAACTACATTCAGGTTATATATTATATCTATCCCTAGTACTTATTTATCTTATAACCGCCATTTGTACCTTTGAATCACTTTCATCCAGTCCCCCCTCCTCTCATTTCTCTCCTCTGATAACCACAAATCTAATCTTTTTCCGAGTTTGTCTCTATAATCCATGTATAGCGGAGATGATCATGTATTTGTCTTTCTCTGGTTTTATTCATTTAACATAATGCCATCAAGGTTCATCATTGTTATCAAATGGTAGAATTTCCTTTATATGGTTATTACTCCATTTCATAGCAAATATTTAGATATAGTCAGATACACCACAACTACTTTATTCATGGTAGGTCATTTCCATTTTGACTATTACAAACAATATTGCTATGAAATTGAGGTGTATTTATCTTTTTGAGTTTAAACTTTTGTTCTTTGAATATGGTTCCAGAAGTAGAGTTGCTTGAAAGCAAGGTAGTTTTGCTTTTAATTTTTGAGGAAACTCTATACTGTTTTCCCATTGTGGCAGTCCTAATTTATAGTCCCACCAGGAATACCTAACTGTTCTTTTCAACAAATCGTCCCCAGCACATGTTATCTCTTTTTTGTTTGTTTGTTTGTTATTAGTCAACTAAGAGGGTTGAGGTGATGCCTCCTTATGTTTTTGATTTACATTTCCCTGATGATTGGTGATATTGAATACCTTTTCATGGGCTTTTTGGTCATTCACATGTCATCTTTGTAAAATTCCTATTTGAGTCTTTTGCCCATTTTAAAAATTAGATTCTTTGTGGGTTTTCTTTTTTTTTTCCTTTTGCTTTCGAGCTAGATGTGTTACTTATATGTTTAGGATATTAGCCCTGTATCAGAAGAATAGTTGGAAAATCTTGTTTTTTATTTTGTTGTTTGTGTTTCAACTGTCATGTTTAAATAATTTTTGTCAAGATTTGTATTAAGGCATTTCTGCTGCTGTACCCTTCTAGGATTTTTGTGACTGATGGTCTTTAAAGCTTTAATCATTTTGAGTTAATTTTTGTGAGTGCTATAAGGCCCTAAATTCATTCTTTTACATGTGAATATTCAGTTTTCATATATCATTTATTTATTGAATTGGTTTACAAATCTACATGGTATAAGGGAATAGGTTTGTACCTTCTCAGATGTACCATACTATTTCCATCATCCGTAATCTAAGACCACTTATTGAAAAATACTTTCTACACCAAGTAGTCTTGGTTACCTTGTCAAATATTAATTGCCCATTACTGCATGACTTTATTTCTTGGTTCTTCTTTCTGTTCCTCTGATTTGTTTTTCTGTTTTTACACCAGCAACATACAGTTTTGACAATACAACATTATAATAAACATAAAATTACTTTAGAATTGAAATATCCAAAATTAATCTTTACTGTCAATACCATGGGATCTACCTCCATTGTTTATATATATGAATCTAAATATATATGAATATATATATGTTAATCTAAATCTGCACTGAAATTTTGTGTGTAGTATGTGCAAATCAGGAAATATGGTACACCATTTTATTCTATTTTCTCAGAATTGCTTTGGTTATTAAGGTCCGTTGTGGTCACCTATAAATTTTAAGATTTTTTTTTTAAACTGGTAAAAAATTTGATTGGGATGTTGCTCAAGACTCATTATATTTACAGTTTTGGTAGTTGTATAGAAACAGTACTGAAATTTGGGTATTAACTTTTTATTCTCTAATTTCACTGAATTTATTAGATGTAATACTTTTCTTCCAATTTTAAGATTCTTTGCTCTGAGTAAGATTTCCAGTGTTTCAAACATGATAGACACCCTTGTCTTGTTTTGATTTAAAAAAAAATCTTTCAAACTTTTACTATTAAGTATGCTGTTAGCTGTTGGCTTGTCATCAATGGCAAAATATATGTTAGATGGTGTTCCTTCCAAATTTAACCTGAGATTTTAGCATGGACAAATTGCTAATTTAAGATTCTTTTCTATGACTGTTGAGATGATCATACGCTTTTTTTTCCCTTTTACTCTGGTATCTTGTACTATCAGTACCTTAGTTTGTGCTGACCCATCCTTGTATCCCATGAAAATTGGTGCATTATCATGGTACATGATCATTTAACATGATGATAAATTCACTTCAGTAACATTTGAGAATGTTTGTATCTATATTTATCAGGGATGTTGACTTACAGTTTTCATTTTGTGTAACATCCTTTTATGACTTTGTATGAGGCTTTGTATGAGGTATGAGGCTAATGCTGATCTCCTAAAATGGGTTTGGAAATATTCTCTCCTGAGTTTTGGGAGACTTAAGGAAGGACTGATTCTTTAAGTGTTTGGTAAGTTTCACCAGTGGAGACATCTGGAACTAGACATTTTTTATCTCAGAAAACTTTGATTACTGATGCAATCTGCTTACCTGTAGATGTTCTCTTCAGACTCTCATGATTTTTGTGCTTCTGTGGTATCAGGTCTAGTGCATTAGTGTATTCTTTTTCATTTATAATTTTGTTGCTTCAGTTCCTCCTTTTTATCTTGGCTATTCTAGCTAAAGATTTGACAATATCTGTTTTCAAATAATGATTTTTTTTTAAGTTCTGTATGTAGTTGGGGACCCTATCTTCTATGATGGTGTATGTATGGATTTCTCTCTGAATTTTAATTCTGTTCCACTGACTTTTGTAGCCTTTTTTGTGCATGTGCTTCTGCCATATTAATATGGTTGCTTTATTGTAAACTTTAAGCATGAGGAAAAAGGACACTTCATTTCATGTCTTATTTTCTTAAGGTTGTTTTTGCAATTTAAGTCTTTTTTGTGGTGCCATAAAAAATTTCAATATTTTTTGTTTAGTTTCTTTGACAAAAATTACTGGCATTTTGTTAGCTATTGTGTTAAATTTGTATATCATTTTAGATAAATTAGTCATTTTGATTGTTACACTGATTCTCCCCTCCATGAGCATGAATATCTTTCCACTTGCTAATATTACTACCTAGGTCCTTTAATAACATTATAGTTTTCATGGTATATGCATTGTACCTATACAAAGAGGTTTCTTTTTTTAGGGTTTTAGGCTGATGATAGGGGAAGTAACTATAAATTTATAATTTTAATTTATTTTATTGCTTGTTTGCCTTTTGTATGGATCATTGTATGCTGATTTTGCAACCTAACACTTAATTGTATTAATTTATGGTTTCCTAGGATCTCTGTATATAATATCTGCAAAAAGTGATAGCTCTACTTTTCCCCTTTCTATTTGGGTTCCCGTTATTGCCAGAGTCTTTCTGATAGCTCTAGCCAAAACTGCTGAAGTTAAGCAGAAGTGGAGACAATGAGCATCCTTAGTTTTTACCAGGTCATATGGGGAAAGTTTTCAGTTTTCACTTACTATTGAGAATTATACTGAGAATTATATTGGTTTGTGATATATAACCTTTATTATATTGTGGTAAAGTCCCTCTATTCCAACTTTTCTAGAGTTTTTAATTATAAATGTGTGTTGAATGTTACTGAGTGCACTCTCTGCATCTATTGTGATTTTAATTTTTATTCTTGTTGATATGGTGTATATTAATTGAATTTATATATATTAAACCATCCTAGAATCATTGGATTGAATTCCACTCAATCATATTATATAATCCTATTGTATTATGAGATTGAATTTGATTTGTTAGTATGTTGAAAAATTTTGCATTGGATGTTCATCAAGAATATTGGTCTATAATATGCTATGATATTTTTGGTTTTGTAATTATCATAATGTTGGCATCTTAATATGTATTAGGATTTTTCAGAAGAGTTTATTTCTATTTCAACTTCCATGTTTGTGATCATTTTGTTCAGTTAATCAGTCTCTTCCTGAGCTAGCTTTAAGATTTTATTGACATAAAATCTATTTCAAGATTTTCCAATTTATTGGCATGTTTGCTTATAGTAATTTCTCAGAAACTCTATATTTCTGTACTGTCTGTAGTGAATTATTTCATTTGATTCACTTTGTTAATGTTTTATCTTTTTGTTAGCCTAATTAGGATTTATTTGGTTTTTCTTCTCAAAATGGAAGCTCTTGGTGTTATTTTATGTTTGATTAATTATTTTTTATGTTTGATTTTATGTGTGTTTCTTCACTTTCATTTTTGTTTCCTTTTTTATTAACTTTAGATTCTAATTGTTCTTTTCCAGGTTGCTTTTGGTGTGATGTTTTCTTGTTTATTTAGGATTTTTCTTTTTAACATGAATCGGTATTATCTTGATACTTAAGACTGCTTTCACTGCAGCCCATAGATTCCGTTATTTTATTGCTTTTATTAGTCTCTTTAATTTCTGCTTTAATTTCCTCTTTCCACTCACTATTAAGTTTTGAAGTTAAAACAGATTTGAAATGCTCAACAATATTTTAGACATTATATGTGCATGCTCTTCATTAGTCTGTCAATAGTGATACCCTTAACGGACCTTTTTTTTTTTTTTCTGGAACATAAATCCCCAAGAACTTTAACAAAGAAATACTGCATTCTTGCTTCTTAAGTATTCATACTGCAATGTTTTTTTCCTAACAGCTGAAGAATTCTGAAATAAAGCAACTTAATTTTTTATGTTCCATTCAACTCTGCTCAGTTATTCTCATATCTGGTTCCTCTTTTTTTTTTTTTTTTTTTGGAGTAAATGCCTTTAACATTCTTTGGAAGGTGTAATCTAAGATGATGATTTTGGAGAACAGTGCACTTGACCATTTTGACCATTTAAAAGACACTGAGGCTCAAAATAAAGTAAGCATTACCAAATTAGAAAACTTTCATATTGCTTTAAAAATTATTTTAATTTGAATTTTTAACCTTCTAACAAGAGATTACATTAAATATTAGGTTACATTAAATATTAGCTCCATTTTGAAATATTCTGTATAAAGAAAAAAAGGGAGTGTCCTCTATTGCAATAGAATGAGTCATACAAATTCTAAATTCTGAACTATGGATGTTTACTAAAGAAGGCTTAACCTTTGCTTAGGGATTTAAAACTCTGTCAGCTGTCAACCTGGATGCACTTAGGTCCACTGCACACAGTTCATAAAAACTGGAAGCATAGTTAGTTTAACCCAAATGCTAGTCCCAATTGGCAGTAAGATATCCAGGAATTCTGGGCCTGACTCCTGATTCCCCAAGTCCCTAGACCAGATGCAAGATCAGTGGGGAGAAGTGACTCAAGAAGATGATTAAGAGGTTGGCAGTATTACATTTGTAAGTCACAAGGAGAAAATGGGTCCAGGTGGGTGTGCCTGATGATGAGATACGCATGCAATTTACT
>PVHY01020435.1:0-25564 GCA_004024945.1 Uropsilus gracilis | reverse complement strand
AAGAATGCCCTCCTCTTTGGAATGACCGCACATTTATGACTGTCCCCTTACTTAATGTGTCACCTGTTCCACGATTGCTGACATGAGTCTTTCCAGCAGTTTTTTTCTGACCTCATTTATTTACTTATTTATTTACTTTAATTTTTAAAAATCTTTAGTGGGAAGAAAGCAAGTTACATACAGATAGGTATACTATTACAATACCATAATTACAAAATTATAACCATGCAAAATAATATATTATTTCCTGATGTGTGATTTAAAAGTTTCAAACACCACAGGAATGACAAACATCAAATCCAGTGTACTGATTATTATTTCCGGGAATGTATAATGGGGAATAGGATAGAAGAGATATCCTCAGAAATGTCAACTATCTCTGTGATGACTGTTTTTCTTTTAGTTTAATTTAAATTTTTTTTAATTGCATATATATGTGTATTTATATTTAAATTGCATTGTGTACCCCGGGGCTTTCCCACTTCCCTAACACCTGTTAACCATCCTACTCTTTTGTGCCCTTCGCCTCCCGCCCCCTTCTTTCCCCTCCTTCTCTCTCCACTGTTCAATTCCATTGGTTGTTTCTAATTTTTCTTATTCATTTGTTTGTTTTTCCCCCTATATCCATCATATAAGTGAGACCATCCTGTATTTCTCTTTTTCTTTTTGGCTTATTTCTGCTAATATGAGTCCTTCTAATTCCATCCATGTTGCTGCAAATGACATATGTTTGTCCTCCTTGATTGATGTCTAGTATTCCATCATGTACACATACCACATTTTTTTTCAGCCAATCACTGGTTTGGGGGCATATGGTTTATTTCCAAATCTTGGCAAATGTAAACAGAGTTGCAATAAACATGTGCATACAGGTGTCCTTTTGAATTAGTGTTTTCATGTCCTCTGGGTAGATTCCCATTAGTGGGATTGCTGGGTCGAATGGTAATTCTACTTTCAATTGTTTGAGAGTCCCTCCACACAGTCTTCCATAGTGGCTGGACCAGTTTGCACTCCCACCAGCAGTGTAAGAGAGTTCCTTTTTCTCCACATCTGCACCAACATTTGTTGTTGTCTGTTTTATTTATATGAACCATTCTTACTGGTGTAAGATGGTATCTCAGTGTGGTTTTAATTTGCATTTGTCTGATAATTAGTGATATGGAGCATTCTTTTATATGCCTATTAGCTATCTATATCTCCTCTTTGGTGAAGTGTCTTTTTAGTTCTTCTCCCCATTTTTTTGACTGGGTCTTTTGCTTTGTTTTTGTTGAACTGTAGGAGCTCTTTGTGGATCTTTGTTATCAGACCCTTGTCACTTGTCTGGAGGGAATAATTTTTCTCCCAGTCAGTTGGGTTTCTTTTTGTTGTTTTTTTAATTGTCTCTTTTGCTGTACAGAGACTTTTTAGTTTGATATAGTCCCAGCTGTTTATGTTTTCCTTCATTTTTTTTTGCCTCCCAAAATGAATTTCTGAGGTGAAATTCATGAAGGGTTTTGCCCAGGTTTCCCTCTATGTATTTTATGGCTGCAGGTCTCACTTCCAGGTCCTTTATCATTTTCAGTTGATTTTCATACAAGGTGTGAGGGTGTTGTCCTAGTCCATTTTTTTACATGTCTTGATCCAGTTTTCCCAGCACCATTTACTGAAGAGGCTATCCTTGTTCCAGGGTATGTTTTTTGCCCTTTTGTCAAAGATTAGTTGACCATATATGTGTGGTTCTATTTCTGGGTGTTCAATTCTGATCCATTGATCTATTTTTCTGTTTTTGTTACAGTACCATGCTGTTTCAAGTATTACGGCTTTGTAGTATAGTTTGAAGTCTGGAATAGTAATACCTCCATTCTCCCTTCTGTTTGTCAAAAGGTTTTTGGCTATTCGTGGTCTTCTATTGTTCCATATGAATTTCAGTAATTTTTGTTTTATCTCTTTAAAATATATCATTGGGATCTTTATTGGAATTGCATTGAATCTGTAGATTGCCTTTGGTAGTATGGCTGTTTTGATAATGTTGATTCTTCCAATCCAAGAACAGGGAATGTCTTTCCATTTTTTAACATCATCTTCTATTTCTTTTAAGAATGCTTTATAGTTTTCTTTGTATAGGTCTTTTACTTCTTTTGTTAGGTTTATTCCCAAGTATTTAATTTTCTTTGGTGCGATGGTAAATGGGTGTTTTTAAATTTCTTCTTCTTCTGATTGATTCTTTGCATATATGAATACTGTTAATTTTTGTGTGTTGATTTTGTATCCAGCTACCTTACTGAATTGGTTTATTATTTCAATTAGGTTTTCTGTCAATTTTTCTGGGTTCTCTACATAGAGTATCATATCATCTGCATATAATGATAGTTTTATTTCTTCTTTCCCTATTTGGATTCCTTTTATGTCTTTCTCTTGTCTTATTGCCCTAGCTAGGACTTCCAGACTATGTTGAAAAGGAGTGGAGAGTAGGCATCCTTGCCTGGTTCCAGACCTTAATTGAAATGATTTCAGTTTTTCCCCATTGAGGATGACATTTACTGTGGGTTTGTCATATATAGCTTTTATTATGTTGAGGTATGTCCCTTTTATACCAATTTTTTCCAGGGCTTTCATCATGAAAGGATGCTGAACTTTATCAAATACTTTTCCCACATCTATTGATATGATCATATGTTTTTTGTTTTTCTCTTTGTTAATATGATGGATTATGTTGATTGATTTTTCCGATGTTGAACCATCCCTGTGCCCCTGGAATGAATCCCACTTGATCATGATGGATAATACTTTTTATGCAATGTTGGATTTGGTTTGCCAGGATTTAGTTTAGAATTTTTGCATCTGTGTTCATCAGGGAGATTGGTCTGTAGTTCTCTTTCTTTGCACTATCTTTATTTGGTTTTGGAATTAGTGTAATGTTTGCTTCATAGAACGTATTTTGTAGCTTTTCTTCTTTCTCAATTTTTTGAAAGAGTTTTAACAGTACCAGTGTTAGTTCCTCTTTGAAAGTTTGGTAGAATTCATTTGTGAAACCATCTGGACCTGGGCTCCTGTTCTTAAGGAGAGTTCTGATGACATCCTCAATTTCACTACTTGTGATTGACCTGTTTAAGTTCTCTATTTCTTCTTTGTTCAATTTTGGATGGCTGTATTGTTCTAAGAATTTGTCCATCTCTTCCAGGTTGTTGTAATTGTGTACAGATGTTCGTAGTAGTCTCTAGTTATCTTTTGGATTTCTGCTGGGTCTGTTGTAATATCTCCCTTTTCATTTATGATCCTGTTTATTTGAGTTTTCTATCTTCTTTTTTTGTAAGCTTTGCAAGGGGTTTATAAATTTTATTTATTTTTTCAAAGAACCAGCTTTTGGTTTTGTTTATCTTCTTGATGGTCTTTTTGGTTTCTATTTCATTAATCTCTGCTTTTATTTTTGTTATTTCTTGTCTTCTGCTGGGTTTTGGATTTTTTGTTGTTGTTGCTCTTTTTCTAGGTCCTCAAGTTGGGAGATTAAAGTATTTCTTTGGGCTTTTTCAATTAGTTTTATTTGAGCCTGTATTGCTATGAACTTTCCTCTTAATACTTCTTTTCCTACATCTCACGCATTTTAGAACATTGTGTCAACTTTGTTGTTTGTCTCCATGTATGCTTTAATTTCTTTCATTTCCTTTTTACCCAGTGATCTTCCAAAAACCTGTTGTTCAGTCTCCATGTAGTGTTTACTCTTCTTATTTTCTTTTCATTGTTGATTTCTAGTCTGATGCCTTTATGATTGGAGAAAAAGCTTGGTATTATTTTAATCTTTGTGTATTTGTTCAGGTTTGTCTTGTGGCCTAATATATGATCAATTTTAGAGAATGAACTGTGTGCATTTGAAAAGAAAATGTATTCTTTTCCTTGGGGGTGAAGTGTCCTGTATATATCTATTAGGTCCATTTGGTCTAGATCTTCCTTTAAAGCTTTTGTGTCTTTGTGTAGTTGCTGTTTTGTTGATCTGTCTTTTGGTGAGAGTGGCATGTTAAAATCTCCTACCACATATGTATTCTTTCCAATATTTGATTTCAGTTCTACTAGTAGTTGTTTTATGAATTTTGGTGCTCCCTCATTAGGTGCATATATGTTGATTATTGTTATATCTTTTTGGTGGATTGACCCTTTAACCATTAGGCAGTGGCCGTCTTTATCTTTTGTCACTTTTCTTAATTTGAAGTTGGCTCTGTCTGATATAAGAATGGTAACCCCTGCTTTCTTGTGGGGTCCATTTGCTTATAATATAGTTTTCCAGCCCTGAACCTTCAGTCTATGCTTATCCTTAGAGATCAGATGTGTTTCTTGGAGGCAGCAGAATGTTGGATTCTGTTTTCTGATTCCATCTGCAACTCTTCATCTTTCGATTGCTGAGTTTAGACCATTGGCATTTAGGGTGATTATTGATGTTTGAGATTCTAACAGTTTCCTGGTGATCATTTTGGGATTCTGATTTGGTTTATTTATTTGTTCTTCTTAAGGCTTTGATCTTGAGGCCTCCTGCAAAACTTCTTAGAGTGGGGTTTAGTGGTAGCAAATCTCTGGCGACTTTGCTTGTCAGAGAAGATTTTAATTTTTTCTTCATAGAGGAAGGATAGCTTTGCAGGGTAGAGTATTCTTGGCTAGCGCTTTTTTTCTTGGCGTTTTTTGTAGATGTGACTCCATTCTCTCCTTTCCTGGAGTGTCTCTTCAGAAAAATCTGAGGTCAGTCTAATGGACTTTCCTTTGTAGGTTATCTGTTTCTTTTCTCTAGCCATTCTCATTATATTTTTACTTATCTTGGGTTCTTGGAAGTTTTACGATGCTGTGTCTCGCTGTGACTTTTCTTTCATTAAAGTAGTTTGATGTCCTTTTTGCTTCCTATATGTCTATTTTCATTTCTTCAAATTTGGGATGTTCTCCTCTGTTATTATATTGAAAACCCTTTCATTTCCCATGATTCTCTCCTCTCCTGCTGGGATTCCTATTACTTTTATGTTTCTTTTCTTTAAGAAATCTGACATATCGCTGATATTTTCTTCAGTCTTCCTGTTTTTCTCTCTTTTTTTCTTTCTTCTCCTCTCTATTTCTGTATCCTCAAGTGTGCTGATTCATTCTTCTATTTCATCTAATCTGCTTCCATGGCTTTTCCCTGCATTTTTGAGCTCATCTATTACAACTCTTAAATCCTGGGTCTCCTTCAATTTCATTTTTAGGGATTCATTTTCATTCTTCAGTTCGTTGATTAGGTTATACATATTGATGCTTTCTTTTTTATATTTTTCTATTTCTCCCCTTAGTGCATTAAATGCTTCTGTCATTCTATTGCCCTTTTTTCCTGATTCTTCTCATCTGTTGGAGTGCATTACCATGTTGATTTTGGAATCTTTGTCTGAGATACACATCATTTCTTCAATGTCTTCGTTGGTGTTTTCTGGAGATTGTCTTTTCTTTGGTGGTGATGGATTATTTCCTGTAGGGCTTGCTTGCATATCTATAGTTTTTCTCCTTACTGCATTTTGCTTTCTGGCTTGTTCTACATATTGAGAAACCATGGCTCTGGTGTTGGTTGGCATTTTGATAGTAATGTTTTCCAAACTGTGAGTAGATCTGTAGTTTAGTTTACTAATTTGTGCTGGCACCACTCACAGCACTGCAGCTTTCTAGCCCCTACATCTCCCCCAAATTGCATATAAATGAATCATGCACACATATAAAGGATGAAAGCTTTTTTTTTTACTAGGTCTTGGTATTTTTGCCCATGGAACCGCAGGCTCACAGTGCCTGGGGTACCATAGACTCAAGCAATCCCCCCAGCCTCAGCTTCCTAGGCATCTGGGATTACAGGCATGTGCTACCTCGCCCAGCTACTTTTTTGGAACTAGGTCTCACTACGTTGCCCTGAGTGGGACTCAAACTGCAATCCCTGGTCCCTGCCGTGGCTTCCTAGGCTGCTGTTACAGGCATGTGCCATCTTACCCAGCGGATGAAGGCTTTTGAGCCTTGTTTCTTTCATCAAACACAAAGTACTTGAGATTCATCTAACTTGTTACAAGTATTGGAGATTGCTTCCTTTTACTACCAACTGATTGTCTATGGTCCAGATATATCACAGCCACTGGATTCATTCACCAACTGGAAAACACTGAATTATTTCCAGTTGGGACAACTGTGAATAAATTTGCTATTATGCTAGCTTGCATGCGGATTTCTTTTTACTTGTCTTGGTTAAACACTCAGGAGTGGGATTGCTCAGTTTGATGGTGGGTGTGCAACCAAACCGATTTCCAAAGAGACTCTCCCACTTTGTTTCCCTTCTGGCAATATATGCATACTCGCCAGCAATTGGTATTGTCATTATGTTGTTTTTGTTTTGGTCATTTCATTTTGACTATTCTGATAGGTTTAGGTAGACGCTGTCGACTATAAACAGTGCTGCAATGGAAACGCTTATGCATATATCCTTAGTAATTAGGTGTATGTCTGTGAGGGACATTCTGAGAACTAGAATGGATGGGACAAATGGTGAGAGAGGTTGATCAGATATTACCAAACAGCCATTGAGAAGGCAGTGCCAAGTGAGGTATGAAGTGCCTGTTTCCCCACATGCTGGCAGCGCAGTGCATTGCCCAACTTCAGTGCGTGTTAAGTGAAACTTCAGATGACGGTGGCTGTGTGAGTATTTACCTACAGGCTTGTTGGCAAGAGTTTAAAGTGAAGCTTTTATAGCTCTGCCTGCCACACACCAAGCACGATTGGTAACGAATATTGGTTATTGTATGATTACCGATTAATCAATTGCATATTTATTGATACTTCTCTTAGAATTCTTCATTGGTATATTTGGAATGAAGAGCTCAAACATTCTGTGTGCAGATTTAGTTCATCTTTTAAATCCCTTTTTTTTTTTTTTTGAGACTAGGTCTTGCTATGTTGCCTGAAGTAGTCCCAACCCCATACACTCAAGCAATCCCAGCCTCAGCCTCCCAGCCTCCCAGGTAGCTGGGATTACAGGCACCCACCACTGTGCCCAGCTGCTTTTTCGAGACCAGATCTCACTATGTTGCCTGAGGTAATCTCGAACTCGAGAACTCAAGTGATCCCTGGCCTCTTGGATTATAGGAGAATGCCACCATGCCCGGTTTAAGCCCCTTCCATTCATATGCAAGCAGAAAAGATACTGCAGGGGTTTGCAAGAAAAGAAATGTGACAGGATGAGACCTTCTTAAGCTTACAGAATACATTTGTGTCCCACAAAGTCAAAATTTATCGAGTTTAGAACAGGAATGGTTTCTTTAGATTACAGGAGTTTTCAACATTTATTTTGGGCTGCCACCCACTTAATGGTCCTTACCAGGAACCAAAACACACCTATTTACCTAAAATAAGTTTTTAAAAAACATTCTTTCCATGTTTTCTAGCCATTCCATTCGGTGGAAAACATGTTTATTGGGATCCACCAAAAATGCAGATTTCAAAACCTGCTGTGTCCAGAACTGTGGTGAAAGGACAGGGTTTTAAGATTCAGGTCACAGATAATGGCCTCCAATATCTGCCTCGAGGCAATACGACTGGGATCACAGAACATCATGCTCAGTTTGGGCCATTTACTCCCATCTTCCCTTTTCTTCATTTTCCTGGAGATGCACAAAGCGCTTGTCACTCCTTATGAGCCATTGGACCTCACCATCACCAGTTGCTGGTGATCTTGGATCCGACTCTTCATTCATCAGACTGTTCCCCTCTTTAAAAGAGAGTGAGACATCACCGAGGTAAGGCGGGTGAAGCTTTAGATGAGCAAGGTAGGATTCCCTGGGGACTTGTTAGAACAGCAAGTTTTTGGGCCTCATCCCAGGTTGACTGAATCACAAAATCCAGGGGTGGGGCCAGCGATTTGCTTTAACAAGTCTTTCAGGTGATTCTGCGGCACACTCAAGTTCGAGAACCACACGTCTAATACATGGTGACCACTAACAACTAGTACTGGGACCTGCGGGGATGAGCAAAGGGCAGATCCCGAAAGGCTTAGTGCATGCAATTTAAGGAACAGCGTCAGCACCACCCACAGGTAAGGGCACCTGCTGATCTGTCCGCATTTTCCGCTCCATCCCCCGCCTTCAGCAGGGCCCGCCTCGAGCGCTCATTGATTGGTGAAACCTCTGTGGACTTTCACCGCCCACCCAATCGCGAAGAGCGTAAACTGAGAGGGGCGGGACTGAGCGCGGCGAGAATCGCGCACCTATTGGTTGCAGACCACGCCGCAGAACTGCGCATGCGCACGACCGAGGCGCGCCCCTGGCGGCCGTTGAAGATGGCGACTGTCACCGAGCTGAAGGCTGGTGAGTGCGACCGGGCGCTTTGCGGCTGAGCTGCGGGTGAAAAGGGTGGGGCGAAAGGCGGGCAAGCGCGGGACCCTACAGTCAGCCTTTCCTGGCGGGGCCGTTCTGCGGTTTCAGGGCCTGCGGAGCGTCCAGCTGAGCTGGCGAGCTCTGCCCGGGCCCTGCTGAGCGTAGTAGTGGGGGCCGGCGGCAACCTTGCAGCGGGCTTTGAGCTGCGCGGGGAGCCGCCCGCTGTGCCGGCGCCCGAGGGGTCTGCAGACCTGCACCTTGGAATCGTGTTAGGTTCGGTCCCACGCGCTTGGTGGCTGTCTCGCTGAACCCGCCAACAACCGGCGGGGTAGGTCCCGATTTTCCCGCGGGAGAAACTGCAGGCAGAAGGTTACCTGGCTCCTCCTGTCCTTTCGGGGGAAAGTTCTCCAACCTACGAGTCGTTAAGTGATACCATTTGTGGTTTTTGATTTCGAGGCAAGGTCTCTCTATGTTGCCCGAGGAACCGCAGACTCTCGTTGCCCCGGGTACCCCGAACTCAAGCGATCCCCAGCCTCAGCCTCCTAGACAGCTGGGATTACAGGCGCGCACCACCACGCCCAGCTATTTTTTGAGACTAGGTCTCGCTATGTTGCCCCGGGCAGGTCTCGAACCCGGGGACTCAAGCGATCCCCAGTCTCAGCCTCCCTTCCTAGGCTGGGATTAAAGCCGCGCACCGCCACCGCCGCCGCAGCAGGCAATGATAACACTTGTATACCGTTAGCTGACTCAGGGGCCCAAACAAACAATAGTAGTTCTCAGTGATTGAACCTTGGGTGTCAGGCCCGCCCAGTCCCTTGTGAGCTCATTGATTTCCACCAAGAATTTTATGACCACTTCTTAGTTTAGGAAAGAGATGCTAAGAGATAAAATAGCTTCCCCCAAGTAATTCAGAAAGGCACAAAGTTTAAGAACCTACACAGACTGTCCCAAGCCCTGGGTCTTCACACTGAGTAATGCTGCTGCCTGCTTAATAAAACCGGTTCCAATTCTCAGACTCAAACCAGTAATTCTTCCCCCCCCTTTATTTATATATAAATTTCACAACATTGTAATCCCAGGGATTTCCCCACCCTCCCCTCCATTCCCCCCCTTTCCCTCCTGCTCCCCCCTTGTGTGCTTCAGTTTGGTGCTTAGCTTGTTTTGACTTTTCCTCAAGTCTTTTGTTTATTTTTTCACTATATCCCATATATTAGTGAAACCATTTGGTTTCTGTCTTTTTCTTTTTGACTTGTTTCTGCTAATATGATTTCTTCTATAAGTACATGCATGTTGTCATAAAATCATCGAATTTGTCATTTTTTAATTGATGAGTAATATTCCATCGTGTATAGATACCACATTTTTTTCATCCAGTCATCTGTTTTGGGGCATTTAGGTTGCTTCCATGTCCTTGCAATTATAAATTGTGCTGCAGTAAACATCCGAGCACAGGTGTCCCATTGTACCCACACTGAAGTCTCTTTTGGGTAGATTCCCAAGAGAGCAATTGCTGGGTCAAATGGTAGTTCCATTTTCATTAACTTGAGGGTCCAACACACAGCTTTCCATAGTGGTTGGACCAGTTTACATTCCCACCAGCAGTGTAGTAGTGTTCCTTTTCCTGGGGATGCACAAAGCGCTTGTCACTCCTTATGAGTCTTTGGACCTCACCATCACCAGTTGCTGGTGATCTTGGATCCGACTCTTCAATCATCAGACTGTTCCCCTCTTTAAAAGAGAGTGAGACATCACCGAGGTAAGGCGGGTGAAGTTTTAGCATGGCGTTAGGCTCACAGTAAATACTTAATACATTGATTACAAGGTATTAAGGTATTGACTCAAGGTAGGATTCCCTGGGGACTTGTTAGAACAAGTTCTCTCCATATCCACTGTAACAACTTTTAAACACAATAATAGAGGGAAGGGCAAAAAGAAATGGAACCTCAAAAGAAGGCATGCCTTCTGAGGTGCCTACACTAATAGAAGGTATTTTATTCTGCTGGTCTGAAAGTGTTGAGTTTTAATAGAAACCCAGTGAATGTATGTCTGCCCACCAATTGTCTTATGTTTTACATTTGTCAATTGTAATTAACAAAATGTAATTGTCAACTGTCTTCTCTTTTTTCCCTTTTTATTATTTTTTTCTTACATCACTGTAGTCCCCGTAGTTCTCCTGTCACCTTCTCACCCATGAACCATCATCATATTCCCTTGTGTTCTTCCCTCCTGTTTTGGCCCCCCTTGCTCCCTGTTTCTTGCTCTATGTCTCAGATTTAAGGTCAGCTTGCTAGTTTTAACTTTTTTTTTTTTGAGCTTTTTTTTGGGTTCCTCTATATTCCACACATAAATGAGACCATCCAGTATTTATCTTTTTCCTTCTGACTTAATTTGGTTGGCATAATACTCTCCAGCTCCATCTGTGCTGCCACAGTGGCATACGTTTGTCTTTTTCATTGCTGAGTAATATTCCATTATATAAATACACCAGTCCATCTATTTTGGGGCATTTGGGTTGTTTTCACATCTTTTATATAATATCTTGACATATTTCTTCCTTTTATGGTGTGTACTTGTTATCTTTAAACCTAGATTAAGGGTTTTTAAGGTTTCAGATGATGGAGAGCCTGTTCGCTGTGAGAAACATTTTAAACCATGAAACATTTGAAAATATATGAGGTAGCAAATGAAGTACACTTTTGTCCCCCTTTTTCCCTAACTAAAGAATGTGGACTATACTAGAGATGTTGGAAGGATAAACTTGAATTTGCTTAGCTATGTTAAAATTATTTGCAACTTGGTAACTTTATTTTTTATGACTCATGATAGTTAATTTCATTTACCATGTTTATGTTGAAAATTGCTGTTCATTTATCTTTCAAATACTTGTCATTAAAAGTATGACTAAGAATGACAAAATTTATAATTAAAACATCAGTGCTTTATATTTAACAGTTTTAAAGGACACTTTGGAAAAAAGGGGAGTTTTAGGACATTTAAAAGCAAGGATTCGAGCTGAAGTTTTCAATGCCCTTGATGATGCAAGTGAACCTCGACCATCATTGTCTCATGAAAACCTCCTAATTAATGAATTAATTCGGGAATATTTGGAATTCAACAAATACAAATATACAGCATCTGTTCTCATAGCAGGTAAGAGTTCATTTTCAATCATCTGATACAAAATCTGCTTTTTCTTTTCAAGAGTTTGGTCTAGAAATTCACTCCATTACCAGTGTCATCTGTGGTGCTGAGACATAAAAATCATGTGAACTCTTCCCATAACTTGAAGCAGCTCTCCTGCATCTTATTGTATTGTAGGGAAAAACAAGTAACTAAAGAAGCACTTAGACTAGATACATACTCTGATAAATCATAATTTCTGATACTGAGAATAAGCAATTGTTTACATTTTATCCTGTTTGTCACCAGTGTGTTTTTTAGTATATTTTTCAAAATACACATATGTAAATTTAATATATATCCTGTTTTATTAAAAACGTGTAAGACATTGGGGATAAAGCCTCAAAATATTGCTATTATATATTGGTTAGGGAATATATAAATGTTTGTAAAAATGCAGTATTCAAAATGACTAGGAAGGCAGACTCCAAGCTCATGCTAGTGACAGGGGAAGAGAGACGGTATCAGGGAATGGGGGTAGACAGTTGATGAGAATTTACTCTGTGAAATTTTGTTTCGTAATAAAGTGAGAGACTGGTAAGATACGCACAGCGTGGCTTTACTGGACTGGGGAGAAGAGAAATTCGGTGGGTTGTCCGAAGTTCCATACATCATCTGACTTCCTGTTTAGGTGCAGTCTGTGATTTTAGACTACTTCATACCTCAGAGCTCAATAAGAAGAGGTCATGAAGTAGAAAAGAGAATGAATTATTTAGTTGCAAAGCCAGAAGTTTTTATTGCAGATCTTTTATTGACTATTAAGCCTATTTCTTAACTAATAACTAATGACTTTTTTTGGTTTGGGGATCTTTAATATCAGTGTGTCTGCTTTGCTCACTTTGTTGTAATGGCTATATAATACCATTCTCAGAAAAGAAGAAAACTGAAAATATTGATTAGGTTGGGCTTCCCTTGAGTGAAATATGATGACAGTCAAGTTTCATATTAGTGTTTTGAATTTATTTATTTATTTAAATATAATTATTATTTTGAGATTAGGTCTCGCTATTTTTGCCTGCAGAACTGCAGGCTCACGTTGCCTGGGGTACCATAGACTCAAACAATCCCCAGCCTAAGCTTCCCAGGTAGCTGGGATTACAGGCATGTGCCACCATGCCCAGCTATTTTTTGAGAGCAGGTCTGGCTGTGTTGCCCCGAGTGGGACTCAAACCGCGATGCCTAGCCCCAGCTGCTTCATAGGCTGAAGTTTACAGGTGTGCGCCACTGTGCCCAGGCAGTGTCTTGATTTTAAAAGAAACTGAGGTCTAACTAACATACAAAATACTACAATTTTTCTAGCATATGGTTGTGTGGTTATGCACAATTATATGACTACCACCACATTAATAATAATGATATGGAATATTTCTAGCACTTTGAAAAAACTGTATTCCTCTTTGTAGTCAGTATCTTTCCCTACTCCTTACCTCTAGCAACACTGACCTGTTGTTTTCTGTGCCCATCATTGGCCTTCTCCTGTAAATAGAACCACCCTGAATGCAGCTTTTTGAGTTTTGCTTCTTTCCTAGGCTGACGCATTTGAGATTCAGCCATGTTGGTTTCTCCCTTCTGAACAGCTTTCATTGTGTGGCGAATTCAATTTGTCTATTACTAGTCGATGGACATTTGTTCCTAGGTTTTGGCAGTTAAATATCAAGTGGCCATGAACAATCATAATTTTTCGTTTCTGTTGGGTAAAGAACTGAGAGTGGGACTGCTGAGGTGCCTGTGGGAAGCAGATGCTTGCTTCTAAAGGTGCAGTTTCCCAAAGGGGCTGTACCTCCCAGGCTGAGTTCTGGTTGCCTGGTAGGCTTGCCAGCACTTCTTTCAGGGTTCATTTTGCTTTAGAATAGTTGTCACTGAATGGATATCAGTACTGTCGTGTTTAATTCATAGATTTTTTTTTCTGAAGTCTGGTGTTCTGCTTTGTATGCAGAAAAGCCATTTTCCCATCCAAAAATAGGATTTTAAAAATGAGCTTATTGTTAAGCTGTATTAAGTTGTGAATTAAAATAGTATTTGAAAGTCATAAAGTCACATATAGGATCTGTCCAGGTCAGTGCGGTTGCCCAGAATCTGAAAAATGTGTGTATCTAGTTATGTGTGTTCCTATTTGCTTTTAAGCTTACTAATGACTCGCTGTTTTCATGACTTTCCTCTCAGAATCTGGCCAACCTCTGGTTCCGTTAGACAGACAGTTTCTCATCCATGAACTAAATGCGTTTGAAGAATCAAAGGATAATACAATGTAAGAAGTTTGTTTGTTTGTTTTTAATACATTTTCAGAGCTTGTTGTGTTGGAGTCATGTTCGCATAATGCTGGTTTTATTTCATCACAACGCAGCAGGAATGTCTGACTGTACCATGCCCAGGGGATGTGGCGGTGAGCAGGTCAGGGGAGGCCTCTGCTCCTCAAGCAGAATTCTTGGGATTTCAAGGGCTGAGCACCCCGACTTCTTGCTAGGGGTCCTTCTGCAGGGCTTCTGAGCCAGTCTTTTTCCTGTCTTCTGAGGCTTTACTGTTCTTATTTATATGTAACTCTTCCTCTCCACTGCTTCCATCCCTTCAGCTTAGGGATACGTTCAGAGCTCCCCTCTCTAGAATGACAGACACCAAACCCGTCAACTTCCAAAACGGAAGTTAGTGAAATCAGCCTTCGTTTTCATTCTGCACTTTGTGTTCTGTGCATCTTCAGTTCTCCTTTTGCTGTTTATACTGTATGGGTAAAGAAGTGTGGGCAGAGGGGAACTGCTTTGTAGTTGTTTCTTAGTTCTTTTCCTATTGTTTCTTAAACTTTTTCTAGCTCAAAGCAACCTTTCCCTAGTGAGAAATTTCTTTGAAATCATAGACTTTTTTTTTTTTATTCCTCTCATGGTATAATTATTTTTTTTGCCATATAAATATTTTAAATTACCTGCTAATGAAATTTAACTCCCCCAAAATTCTTTGTGTAAAATCATGTTGCAGGATCATATGCCACCTTTATTCTGTACTTTGTCCCAAACACTAGCACCAAGGACAGGGGTGTGGGTTTGTGTGGATGTATCTAAGGGATATCTTGCAAATCACCTCTGAGCTTTGATACTCTCATTTGTAAATTGGGGATGATTATTATAATGATACCACGGGTGAGGATAAAATGATTAGGGGTTCAGGTGGCTAGTAAACTGTCAAGTCACTTTTAAAGTAGTAGTTACTGCCTAACTTCTAAACGGTTAACATCTATATACCATTTAAAATGTGCAAGGCACAATCCTTAAAACTTACCATCAGTAGCTTGTTTAGTCCACAGCAGCCCTATGAGGGCAAGGACTATACTTACCTCATTTATAGGGAAGGGAACATTGGTGGTTCTGGGACAGTGAGAATCATGCTGAGGTCAAGTGGCAAAGCCAAGACTTTGATGTGGGCAATCTGGTTTTGGGACATAGACCTTTGCAGACAAGGATTTCTTAATCCAGTAAGTGTTTATTGAATACCCATTGTCAGATGTTGTGAGATTGGAAAATCTTTGGAGGATAAAAATTGAATTCCTATATGTTGATTGTATATTAGATGGCTTTAAGTTGTTAAAATATTTTCTCTAGGTTTTAAAATTATCATTAGGGTTAAAGGATACTCTTGAATTTTAAAAAGCATGTGTAATTTGCAATTTGGATAATCATACAGCTTTTTTAAGTCTAGTGAATTACTTGGCCATTTTAGTGTAGAGACTACCTTTTAAAGAACATTTATCTTAAGCATTTCCTGTTTATGCAAGTTTAATGAATTTTATTTTCTTCCTGCTACAGACCTCTTTTATATGGAATTTTAGCTCACTTCTTGCGTGGGACTAAGGATGACTTCCAAACTGCGTCTCTGAAAAGGTCTGCTCTTCATCTTCCAAACCCAAATCTTGTCATACACCCCAGCAGGAGAAAGCAAACAGGTAGGAGTTTTTTGAGATGTATCACTTAGCCGTCAGCAAGTATGTTTTCTTCCTGTGTATGGATTTCTCTTTGCAGTAGTTTTTCCTGAATTTTTGGTTTATACTTCAATCTTGCTTATAGCTAAGAGAGTTAACAGTTGTCCTATGTTACTTATTCTCCAAAAGACACAATCTTTTTTGCAAAGAGAAACTTGAAGTGGTGGTGGGGGGTGACTAGACAACACTTTTAGATGTAATTTCTGTTCAGAAGTATTAGTGATTTTTAGACTGATTTGTATAGCTTAGATTCTTAGTATACTGAATAAATCAATCGCTTTTTATCAAGTCATTTTTTCCCTTCCATGACTTGAAAAAAAGCAAGATTGGTGAATGCAATAGGAAGCCTTGGATTTATATGTGCTCTGCACGTTCAGAGAATTGCTCTACAAAGAGCAATTCTTGGGGCAGGTGTCCACGCTTCTGTCATGTTGGGTCTCGGGAGGAGCCTCCGGGCACCTCTGAACGCAGCAGCAGCACCTCATTTTGATCATCTAAGCTGAACAGTTGACAGCTCAGTGGTGGGCAGTTGGCCCCTTCTTTTTAAGAGGAACAGTCCTAGGTAGGGGCTTAAGTGGCAGCACAAATGATGTAAGTCTTTCTTCTCCCACCATAAATGTAATAATTCTCCACACTAGTGAGTGGCAGGGGGAAAAGATTCTCAACATCAGTAGATAGTGCTGGCTCTTACAAAGGGAGCAGTGCCTTGCACATAACCAAATCACAGTGCATCCTGTTACGGTCCGCTGAGACAAAGGAGAGTTTCTGCAAATGGTGAGTGCTTCAATGTGAAGGAAGTTAAAGCAGAATTTAGTGGTGGTAACACAGAAAACTGGGTCAAAGGAATGAAATTAACGTCAATAGCCACTTTATATGTCAGCGTTAGAGATGACTTAGATAAAAAGCATGTGGGGGGACAAAAGGTATCATCTTTGCAACTTTAAAGTAGTTCCAAGATAAGAGGTATATTTAGAAAAGGGCACTCAGGTTTCCTCTGGTAACTCCTGTGCAATTCTGTATCATTTACTCATCCCAGAAGAGTTTACTGAGAGCCTGTTTTAGCGAATCTAGGCTCTCCTAGAGAGTAGTAGAGAGCAGCACAGAGAAATATCTCCACCTTCAGGGACTTGCATTCTGCTACAGAGGACTTTGGGACTTTTCACTCTGCTCCAGAGTGATGGAAGAGGAAGGAGCGCCTGAGTTACTCTGAGTCCTTTGTGTACATGAAGACTCCAGAGAAGGGAGTTCAAGTCTGTCAGATGTTGGTGCCTATTCTGTGGAAAGTTCCGTGGAAGGCTCAGAAGTAAGGATCCTGCTGAACTCACAGAAAAATGACTGATTTTGCAAGTCACTTTCTTGATTATCAAAATTTTCTTGGCGCCGCAGCGAGCTCTTCATGCAGTGACTTGTGAGGAACTGTCAGACAGGACTTTCATTCTGTTCCAGGGATGCGTCTCAGTTCCACGTGGCACACTTGCCATCTGAAGGATCCTGAGTCTTTTGGTGACAATGAAAGGGTTAGTAGGTGTTAAAATTCTTCTTCAAGTTGCAGTACTTTATCTCTACACCAGCTCATCCACCTGAAATATACAACGTACATTGTTTCATTTGAAAATAAGTCCAAAGCATGTCAGTATGAAAATAATTTTTTTCCTTGAAAGCTTTTTTCTAAGTCAAGTTTTAAAGTTTTAAAGCACTGAAAAAAATAAAGACGGTTCATAGGAAATGATAACCAGCTCACTAGAGCGGCTCCTGCTGGTTCTTAATATACTGGAGGCAAAAGTGCATATATTTTATGATAGAGAAAATCACTATCAGCTCAGCTTTATGCTTGTATGTGAAGATGTGCATGGTTAGCATGTTCCATTTTTTATAATAACATTTTTTTCTAGAAAACCTTAAATTGGTTGTGTCCTAAGAATATGGTTAATTTTATTCTGTCCAGCAAAGTTGTCTACAATTGAGAGAGATAGAATTTTGTCACCTATAATCTGTATCTGTAGCATTCCACATTATTTATGAGGGAGAGCAGCTCCTTTGAACTAATAATTAAATTGGGTGTCTATTAGATTGTCTCTTTTTTTTTCTTTTTTGAGCAAGTATGTAGTTAACAGCCAACTTTTAAATTTTTTTAATTCATTTATATATATATATATATCTTTTTTTTTTTTCCCCGCATCATTGTAATCCCTGGGGGTCACTCACCACCTCCCCTCCCTATTAGATTGTCTTTAGAAAATTAGAAAGTCCAGCGCTTTTGGTGCTAACCTGCATATTTGTCTAAATTGCGTACTTGTCTAAATTTGTACTTTTTTCCCTTCTGCTACCAAATTGTCATAAAGATTTTTTTTTTCTGTTGTAGTATATTTTCTTAGGAATTTAGTCTGTGTATTGCCTTTCTGGTAACACTTGAATATTCAACTTCTGGAGGTTCTTTTAATCTAGACCACTTCTGCCTTCTGCTTTTTGTCCCCATATCAAAAGAAATTGAGCAGGAGCTCTTAGGCTTCTTCTCTGCTGTTCTGGAGCACAGGACTGGCCCCGGGAGCTCTGGTTGGTTTGTTTTAGCTGAAGGACATTTTCCATAATTTCCTGGATAGTTTTTTAGTTTTCCTAGGAAGAGGTAAATTGTGCTAGTTTTCTTTTTGCCACAAGAGGGTACTGCTGGGAGGCATTTCTATTCGAAGAAGGGTTTTATTTTCCCTTTTAAGTTGAAATGTTTTGATAAATCCCTCAAAATGCTGTTGAATATTCTTTCTTGCAAATTCCATTCCCCAGCTATAGTGTGAGCGATCTAATGCAGATAGAACATAAGATGTAAAAGACAGTTGTAACTGCTTACACAGGGTATACTCTGTTCATTAAAAAATCAAACACGTAAGTAGCGAGTCCCTAGTACTCAACATTTCTTGTTGCTTCAGTAATGTGTTTAAAAAGTCTGGTTTTTTCATTGCCCTACGCCATCTAAAGAACCCGCACGTATTCAATATATAGCACCCTAAAATGCTTGTAGATGTGTCTGCTTCTTTGACTTGGGAACTATGTTGACATTCATTCTGTTCATTTCAGAGGACCACCTGTGAAAGAAGGGGAAGATATGAATGCTGAAGATCCTCATGTGTCTCAAGCAGTGAAGAGATGATGTTCCCGTTGGGGCATCTTTTACCTTAAGCTTTATATGTATTAACTAATTTATTTATTCTCCTGATGTTACCAAAATGCATTACTATATTTGTACTTCGTAGATATTTGAATTTCTGGAAAACATGGTTTAACTGATTTGTGAATAAAAGTTCACTCTCATCTAGCCTATTGCACTTAACTTGGAAGAAAATGAAGTTTATTGAAAGCGTTTTAAAGGCCCCTTAAATTTGTAAGAAATGGAAAAAAAAATGAATATTCTTCTAAGAAAATTCAGATCTCCACAGCCATCTATTCTGCTCTTTCTCATGGCACCTTGAGCAAACAACTTTCAGGCTGGAATTAAAATGAAAATTCATGTTTTAAGAAAAACCATTTAGAGCCAGGCGCTATGGCTCATGCCTGTAATCCCAGCTACTCAGGAGGATGAAGCTAGGAATCACTTAAGTCTGCAGGTTCGAGACTACACCAGGCAACATAGGGAGACCCAGTCTCAAAAAAAAAAAAAGAAAAGACTATTGAGATCAGAAAAAACTTAATTCCTATAAAGTTTAATTATTTTTTTTGGCTTGATTAATTTTTTTTTATTATTTTTTAGAGGATTTAATAGGCTTAAATCTCTGATTTACTATCTAAAGTTGAACTTTTTAACTAGGTAACAATGTACTTTTTCTTTCCTTAGATCATTTTGGCTTCTACTGAGAGATTTAATTAAATGTTAGAGGGGGAAATAATGCCTATAACTTTGCTGTAAGTGAAACAAAGCGTTTATTTGATTATATGAAGAATGTGGAATAAGCATGAAGAGACACGCTTTGGAAGACATACCAGAAAGTACCTTGCAAAAGATGGCATTGTTTCCCCTTCACTGGCCTGCAGCTGTGCAGTCATGAGGTGAGCTCTGCTCTGAAGGTCTTATTAAGTGCCATTGTTTACTCTTAGGACAGAAAAATAGAACTCACAGTGCTGTCTCTTCATGATACTTTGATGCTTATTTAGGCATTTTACACTGGCGTCTGCAGACAGATTGCACTGCAAACACTGGTGGTGCCTGATCAGCCAAAGCCAAGGGCCATTCGGGATGAGACTGCATGGCCTCTGTCCAGCGACAGCCGCTGCCTGGGACATTCTCCGTAGGGAGAGCAAGATGAGAGCTGTAGCTGGCCACAGGGGCATTCTCTTCATTGTATTCAATCTGCTGCCTTTGGAAATGATTGACACTTTTGACGTAATACCTGGTGCTAGTCAATATTTAGTCCTTAAGATGAACCAGTAGTTTTGATTTAAATGCAGAAAATTATTAGAGAAATCCCCTTAAATTATACTTTGCAAGTCAAAGAATCTTGAGAGGCCCTATTAGTGGACTAAAATTACATTTAGATGTAAACGTATAGGATCTCATTTCTGTTTTTTAAATCTGTAGGATCTGGTTATGATTATAAATTCCTTTGTATGTGGGAATATAAGTATGTGAATTATTCCCAGAGGAGTTGGTTTATATCCAAGGATATTGGCAGTGGACACTTAACTTTACCTCAGGAATTGCAATCACGCATGACTAGATTAAGAAAAAATGCTGAAGTGCATCATTTTGGATACTGATATAAAAATCATCAAAATATGAGCTAACCAGAACTGTTACATGTAGTCCATAGAGCTTTTGTGTGCAGCATTCTGTGACTTGTTTGTACCTAGGCAACTTTTATACTTTTGGTGTATTATTTAATAATAATAAAAAAAAACCACCACTCACCTTTGTTCGAATGATGTTCATATGACTCTTCTGCCATCTAGAGATGTATCTCAGAGCCAGAAGAGTGATCGGGGTGATACCCAGGTCTTTAGGGATCTCTCCAGCCTGCTGTTGGAGGGAGGTATATGCGGCTATTGGCCATATCACCTGGAATGACTGTTCTGTACAGGGGCCTTGTGGGAGCTGGTGGGGCCATGTGGAGTTAGGAAAAGCATATATAGATTTACATTTTTATAGCTGGAAAAGAGAGCCCCCTAGTCACATGGAGACTTCTATGTTAAAGCGCCAGGTGCCTGTAATTCCAGCTATTTGGAAGGCGAAGGCTAAGGAACACTTGAGTCTGTGAGTTCAATACTATCCCGGGCAACATAGCAAGACCAAGTCTCAAAAAAATAGCCAGATGTGATGGCACTTGCCTGTAATCCCAGCTACCGGGGAGGCTGAGGCTAGGGATCACTTGAGTCCATGGTTTCGGGGCTACCCTGGGCAACATAGCAAGACCTAGTTTCTTTTAAAAAAAATAAAAAGACTTCTGTGTTTATCTGCAAAGGGACTGGAATTGAGAAGATCTGCTCTAGAATTTTCTTTATTCAGTAATTTTGAACAGTGTTAGGTATAATCCAGTAGGCTTTTGTTTTGTTTTTTGAGACTGGGTCTCCCTATTTTTGCCTGTGGAACTGCAGGCTCACGTTGCCCGGGGTACCACAGACTCAATCCCCAGCCTCAGCTTCCCAGGTAGCTGGGATTACAGGCATGCGCCACCACGCCCAGCTATTTTTTGGGGACTAGGTCTCGCTATGTGCACCCAGCGGGACTCGAACCGCCATCCCTGGCCCCAGCTGTGGCTTCCTAGGCTGCCGCTTACAGGCATGTGCCACCATGCCCGGCCTAATCTAGTAGTTTAAAGAGGGGCATGGATGACCTCTTTAAACAACTCAAGGAAAGACCAATATAAATACAGAGGAACCCATGAAATTATCGTCATGACATGGCCTAAACTGGCACATCACTGCTGATGGGGTCACTGGGAGAAATTACCTTGCAAAAAGGAAAAGTTTTTGGAGAAAACTTGGATTTACACAAAAATAGAATGGAAATTAAAACCTAAGAGGAGGGAGCTGGCTGGGCAAAAATAAAACTTAAGAGGAATTTAGGAAAGGTGTAAATTTAAAACTTGGACATCCAAAAACTAGTAGGAGCAGAAGTGGCTTTGGAAGATGATACATTTAAGGGTAGCATATGTTTGTGTATTTAAGCGTAGCATATGTTTGTGTAGAATAAACTAATAGCTTTTTAATTATGTGCAAGAACACATTTGTATATGACTCACATGCCTGTGTGATTATGTAAAATTCATGTGTTCTTTTAACCAAAAGCCAAGTGTACATAAAGGATTACCATTTGTGAGCAGCTGCCTTTAAAGGCATTTAGGACAATGTTTTCCCAGCCACTTAGTATTTGATTTTCCTAACCACTGTTCTGCAAGGATTGTGTGGGCTTTACCTTTTCTTTAAATTAATGGAGTGTATAGTGAGTTTCCTAGACCTACTACCCCTTCTCCAACCTCCCCATGACGACACCCCCACCAGTGCTACCTTTTTAAATTTACTTTTTAAATTGCTTACATATTATATATATATATATATATATATATATATATTCATTGTATATCCCGAGGTTCTCCCACCACCATGTCACCCATGAACCATCATCCTGATCTCTTGTCTTCATTCCTCCTCTGACTTCCCCCTCCCTCCCTCCCCCTCTCTTGCTGTATGCTTTAGCTCTGTTCAGTTTGTTGGTTTTCACTTTTTGTCCTTTTGTTTTCCCTCTATCCCACATATAAGTGAGATCATCCAGTATTTCTCTTTTTCTTTCCGGTCTATTACTGCTAGCATGATTCCTTCTGGCTCCATCCATGTTGCTGCAAATGACATTTGTGTTTTCACTGCTGAATAATATTCCATCGTGTAAATATACCACAGCTATTCGAGTCATTTGTCTGTTTTGGGACATTTGGGCTGTTGCCACATCCTGGCTACTGTAAATAATGTTACAGTAGGGGTGCAGGCTACCTTTCTTAATAGGTAGCGAAGCTACCTTGATTGTCATAATCACCTGAGGCCCATGGTTTGCCTTGAGGTTTACTCTTGGTGGTGGAACATTTAATGATGTGTATCTACCATTGTATCATAAAGTTTAATTTCACAGCCCTAAACATCCTATGCTCTGCCCTGCCTTATCCCTCCCCACTCACCCCTGAAGACCAGATCTTTTTACTGTCTCCATTGTTTCGCCTTTCCCAGAATCTCAGATAGTTAGAATCACACTGCATGTACCTGTGTGAAAGATCGGCTTCCACTAAAGAATATGCATTTAAGGATCCTCCATGACTTTTCATAGCTAACTAAGCGCATTTCTTTTTAGGGCCTAGTAATATTCCAGCATCTGAACATGCCACCTTTGATTTATTCCCTCATTCACTGAAGTGTATCTTGGCTGCGCCCAAGTTTGGGCATTTATAAATAAAGCAGCTGTAAACATCTATGAGCAAGGTTAGAATAAGTGCTCGTTTGAGTAGATTCCCAAGGAGCCAAATTTGCTGGATCATGTGGCAGGAATGTTTAGTTTTATAAGAAACGATAAAACTTAGTGAGACTTTTAGGGCCCATCCTGACAGAGGTAGAGAAGAATCTGGAGTTACTACCACACCAGCCTGGAAAATTGGGGAGGGAGGGCAGGGCCTTACAGGTAAAAGGTGTTTTTGTGCAAGAGGAGGGGCTTGCAGCCTCAGCTGAGGTCAGGGGCAACGTCTTGTTCTTCACAAGGAGGCCGAATCCTGTGCAGATCTGGGGCTCCGTGACTTGACGTGGATACACTTCAGTAATGAAGTTGGGGAGTGCTTGCCTGGACCCAATCTTTACTATTGACTGAGTATTAAAAGTTTTGACATTAAAAAGCACTTTGGAGCTTTTTGAAGTCAGGAGCTTCCAATAAGAAACTGATTTAAAAAAATTCCAAAAGAGAAATCCCTCCTCTGCCATTTGTTTCATGAGCTCATGGAAACTCCCACATCTGCCAAGGAAACTTGACAGCTCTCAGTCAAAGTAACATCGTTAAAGCAACTTTCCCCTCCCCCCCAACTTCAAAATAACTTTTTGAGTCACGAGACATAAAACAGCGACCTCTGATTCAATGATGATAGCAATGACCGCTGAAGAGTCAAACATCTGACCTGTGCAGGGGCCCTGTGTGTGAGGGGACGCATGCCCACTCTACCCAGAGACCTTCAGGGGGTATTACAGATGCAACCTTAACAGACCCGCCCCTCTCACAGTCGGCAATGCAGCCGGGTAGTCAGCTGTGTGTTTCCCCAAGAAAACAGGCTCTGAGATGGATACTGATAATCTTCAACCTGCCTGAGGGGTGCTCACAGATCAGAGGTCACAGTTCTCTGCTTACCTGGATGCTGTTGGGGAGTAAGGGTTGGGGGGGTGGTTCCTTCTTGCTCCATCACCGACTAACTGTGCTTCCTCAGGATGAACTCACTAAATCTGGTTTCTCCACAGGCAGAGGAGAGGGAAAAAACTACCTACTTCAAGGGTGGGTATAAGGGTGAGGTGTTTGTTACAAAGCTTCCACTTATTAATTTATTAGGATTCACTTCAAAGCTACTGAGAAGTTCTTCAAAGACTCAAATTCCTTGGCTAGAGCCAACGTTCATGCCTCTGCTAAAAATGCCGCGCGTTACTGGGAGGCCGGGATCTGACAGCCTGCTGGACCGTCTTTCCAGGATGGGAAGGTGATGAGCCACTTCGCTCCCCCCTCTGCCATCACCGCTTCTGCTGTATGTCATTTCTGTACAATTTCCACTCCTTTTACAGTGTAGACACTAAAAGGCGCATGAGGATGCAGCCCATCCATCACTTCCAGAACTTCCCCTCACTTCCCCAGCTGGCTGGACACCAGACTTAACTGATTCGGGCTCGTGGCAGGCAGGGAGCATGGGTTGTTTTCAGCAGTGAAAACCAGGTGAGCAGGATGCTGCAGGAAGGGAACAAGAGGGTGTGAGATGCAGGCTTCTGGAGGGGCCCTGGGCCCTGCAGGTAAAGGCGGGCACAGGCTCTTACTTCATCACAGCCCCCTTAGCCTGGCCTGTACTCAGGAGTAACAGCGCTCACACCAAGCCGGGGTGGGGATGAAGGGGGGGGGATCACCTCAAGATCTGTTTGCAAGCAGCCAGGAAGGAACAGATATCCGTCCCATTTACAGGTAGCTAAACTGAGGCAGAGAGCCGTGAAGTCACTCGCTGGTGGTCAGACAGCTAGACCCGGCACCAGCAGATTGAAACGCAGCCCAGAGCCAGGGTCAGTTCTCCTGGGCATTTCCCTTCAAAGTCTCCCTAGAGTCGAATCAGGACAACTGGGGGCTCCAGTCACAGAGAGAGAAGGCCAGTCTCTTCATTCCTCCCGGGCCTCGGTTTCCTTGTCTGCAAAATGGGGGGGGGGGATATTAACACAGGCCCCACCACGAGGGGTTTTCGAATACTGCCTAATGCCATGCAGGGAGCTGGCACTCGCCCCCAGCCCTCTGGATGGAAGGAGCTGGGACCAACGTGGGGCTGGGGGCGGCCCCCTGGCGGGTCTGCCCCAGCGGAGGGTGGGGTGCCCACCACCCAGCTCCGCAAGCAGCCGCGGGGTGCGGCCCCCACCCCCGCGGGCTCCGAGGCCGCTCTGCTCCATATTTAGGCAGCGGGAGCAGGCAGCCCCGGGCTGGTATGCGGCGCTGGGAATTCCTGCAGGAAGGAGCCCGCGCCTGCCCTTTTTGGGTTGTCTCCCGGGCGCCCCCAGCCCGGCCGCGCTCGCAGCTGCGCCCCGCGGGGGAGGAAGCGCCGGGCCGGGACTCCGAGCCGTGCGCGGCGGGCAGCGGGGCGCCCCCCAGGCCGGCCCGCGGGGCCCGGGTCTGGAGCCAGGCCAGCCCACCGCCTCGGCTTCCTTTTATGGCCCGTGTGCGTGCGTGGGATCGAGGGCTGGGGAAGACGACGGAAAGTCGGAGTGATCTGGAGCCAGAGACACGGAGGCCAGAGACGGCGAGACACTCGGAGAGACAGCGAGAGACACAGAGACCAGAGAGGGAGACACGCAGGAGAGACAGAGCAAGAGTCAGAGACAGCGAGACAGGCGGAGAGACACAGAGATG